>WOVY01000518.1:0-278298 GCA_013436015.1 Rhipicephalus annulatus | reverse complement strand
GCCAGCCTTTCATTGCTAGGTCATCGACAGCTTCAGTCTGCAGATGTTCTTTGCCTGTTGGCCCCAGCGCACACTGGCCCCTGATAACACTGACGGCTACCAAACGGTGCCATCAATGAGTTGACCTTGCGGAACTAAACTTGTTGCTATTCACGTAGTACTATGACATGTGCAAGTTTTTCAGCCTTGCAGATGTTATGTTTCCCTACGTTAAGATCAACCATAAGAAATTTACTACTACTGTTATATACATACATATATTAAGAAGAGAGGGGCAAATACATCAGCGGTTTTTGTGATTGGATATAGGCGAGCTCTTGTTTGATTATTAATATGAAGTTGTCTATTTAAAACGCTTGGTAGTTGGAAAGGTAATGTGAATTGATTTTCCAGGAGCCAGATTGCCGTTGAGAAATTAATAATATTTTGAAACATTACCTCTATAGATGATTACCACTGTAGTAGCGCTATAATCCCCTAGGACGTATGTATAGCGGTATGTAATCCTACATGGGAGTTTACTTTGTTTCAAAGTGAATAAAGCACATTTTATAACTTTGAAAAATCGATAGCTTTGTCAAACAAGTATAGAATTCGGTGCTTTTACTAATTGTTTTAATATATTGTTTTAGCTCTTCACAGAACTCAGAGTTCGTTAAAGTCCTCTTATGCATCAGTTGCACGCACTGGCACATCAAGCATCCTCATGAATTGAAGCACCTGTGCAAAAGTAGGAAGGACACGTGCTCCCTAAATGTGCAAGTCTGTGTCACTGCTAGGACTGTTATCATTCAGCGGACCTGGATGTGGCCTGGAAGCATGCATGACAGCCTCATCTAGAAGGACCGTGATATGCCCGAGAGCTTCAAAGGCACAAAACTGCCTAACGGCTAGTTGCAAGGTTAGTTTTTTTGAATACATACGATTAGGTAAACATCACTTACTGTACAGAAGTTGAGAACCCTAGCATTGTTGCTTGCAGCGGAAACGTTATTATCCTCACACATAATGCTTATCGAACATCATTACGAGTAAATTGCCACATATTTAAGAATGTTGAAATGGCAAAGGCTGCAGCTGATGGTTGAAACCGCAGTCACCTGAGGCTGAAAAGCTTGTGCTTTTGAACGAGCACCAATACTTTTAATTCTTCATTGAGAACTCAAGCTTTGACTCTGGATCAAGTGCTCTGGAATGAAATACCATGTGGGTGAAAATTGTGTAGCTCTTCACAACTCGCAAGGAGAAAGGCCTATCCTACAAACCTCAGACGACATAGGGCCGGCAACTGCATCTTTTACTCGGTGTAGCTTTTTCTGTCTTAGTGCTTTGGCATGTTGTGTTTCAGCCGAACGTGTTCACCATGATTGCAGTGATATATTTTTTTCTACAAATTGTACCTGACATAAGTATCCATTGTTGATCTCTAAAGGTGACGCCCAGTGTGCCTCAAAGCCGTCGCGCCTCAACTCCCTATCTGTGGCTAGCCTACTTGAGCAGCAGTGCGATGCAGCCAGCACCCATGCAAGCCAAGTGACGGAGTGCTGCTTTGGTGTTCTGTGCAGAGGACAGCATATCCATCCGGCAAGACACTGAGATCGATAGTAATGGTGAGTGTTGGTGGCACCTGTAAGAGCCCGTTTTGTTTGTTGCGTATGATTATTTCCCCTAATAAAGTGCGTTTTGAAAGGATTTCTTGGTCCGGAATAATAAATGTGAACAACAAGCACACTTATAATCCACAAGTGATTTGCGTTTTGTAGACTGCCCATTTTCTTCTACACGTTATATGGTCAGCTGGCTATGTTAGACAGCTTTAAAGTTATGAACACTAGCTGTTGTCTTGTAACGCAGTCTAACTTGTGTTCCCTAGTGAACCTATTTGTGGTCGGCTTCTCGCACCTAGTGTAAAGTCGAAATAGAAGAGACTCCCTGGCTTATTATGCATGCCAGAAGTTTCATGTCTTCATATATAACAATGTAGTTTTGAACTTGTATCATAGTAAAATATATTTTCAGTCTTCACTGTATGTGTATGGGGGGGAGACTTCATTTCTTTTAGTTAATTCTGTATACTTGCCATCGTCTTCTGAAAAGACATCTGTAAATATGAGCAAATATTTAACAACTGTACACTTTGCACATAGCATGGTTGTAACGATGATCTCTATGTTTCAAAGTTCTAGTCGTAACAAAAGATCAGGTGCTCCACAGTCATGTACTTTGTATCGCGAACAGAGGACAAAAGATCAACAAGTAGGAAGGGACTGCCAGTGACTGTGTTCTCCTGCTTAAAGTGCACGACAGCAGAGAGAGCACATTGTGATGCCTTGAGCAATTTGAATTGTATACGAAGTAACATTCTGTGCAGCTGCAGTTTAACGTCTTAGATGTGTGTTATTCAGCAGTTTCTTTTTGCTTAAGCATTCGAAATCAAGAAAATTTTGTGTGGAAGATACGAAACTACGACACTAATTTAAAGGCTGCTGTAATGCTAGTGGGTAAATAAATTTGAGTTGAAATTTTAACATGCGTGGTAATCTAAGTACCTGCATGTCTAGGCATTTCACTGCCACAAATCACAGCTTTAATGGTCGGCAATGGTAACTATGTTTGCATTCTTTGTAGTACAAGAAGTAAATTCATGGATGTAGTAATATTGTACTTAGTCGATATAATCCTTCAGTATACACTCATTCATATAGCACCAATGATTTCATGTGTGTATAATCTCCGGGAAGTGCTTCTATGTGGATTATTTTATTTGGAAGAAAGGGTGTCATCAGTACTCCTAGTATATCTAACACTAGGATTTAGCACTTGTGCAATGTTATGCCACTGCCTGCCGAAGCTTCTACACTCTACTTCACTGTTCCTACTATGTAAGTGTAACGTTTTACATACGGAGCATGTTATACTTGGGGCTAGTCATGTGCCGTCACCGTCCGCAGCCTCCCCTCCTCCTCCTCCAGCCATCTGTGCATCCCTTCCTCCTCTCAACACAGCGCCGCTGCGCTCACTTCTCCACTGCAGTGCCGCGCGACTATTAGTTTTACGCGCGCCAGCTGTATGCTAACGTGCGCATGCGCAAATCGGGGCCCGTGCTCGCTATAAATAACCGAGTGTCGGGGCGCGCGCCGCCCTTTGTCAGTTGGTTCGTGAGGTCGCTCCACGTCCGATGTTGCTGGTGAAAATGTATGCTAATGAATCCGCAAACACACTTACTGACGTCCCTTCCAATAGCGTCAGCCAATGTGTTGGTGGAACCCAGAGCGATTCCGAAGATACTTCGTCCGTAGACAAGGCCGCGCTGAGAAGAACTCGCGATGCGTAACGCCAACGTCGGCGTCGAACGGAAGATCCCTAGCTCTGAGAACGTGAAGCAGCTGCGAGACGTCAGCGTCGAGCGGAGGATCCCCAACGCGAAGCAGCTGCGATACGTCAACGCCGAGCGGAAGATTCCCAGCTTCGAGAACGCGAAGCCGCTGCGAAACGTAAGCATAAGCAAGAAAATCCTGATGGTGAAGCCGCGTGCAAGCGTCGACGCTGTGAGGCCGATCTCGATGCCGCCCGAGAGCACGAGCGCACAGCGATAGCGGTGTGGCCAGGCAAGCAGTAAGTCATGCCCAACGCTCGCTTCAAGCGCGACTTCCTCAACCGGAGCTTCAGCCACAGCTGCAGGGTGTGTGATCGACTTTGGTTCGACAACAACTTGACGCGGATCGGCAAAGTTCAGAATGAACTGCATCGTTCCAAAGCGTTGTCGGTTCTTTGCGATACGTTTGGAAGCGACGCCGACGAATTTGCCGACTACCTCGCGTGTGCCACGTGCAAGCAGTCGTTAATTGCTGGTAGGATTCGATCGCTCAGCGTCAGTTACGGCTACCGCTACCCACCCCGACCGGAACATCTACCCGAGTTGAACGCTGTCGAAGAACGACTCAAGCCCCTCGACTCCAGTTTACGAGTATACGACGCTTGACTCACGGCAACGGACAGTACGGAATCAAGGGCCAGGTAGTGAACGTCCCCATCGAAGTTCCAGCCGTCGTTAGGTGTCTGCCTCGCAACACTTCAGGCGACGCTGCCATCGACGTCCACGTCAAGTGGAAACTGGTGAGCAAGGCCGCGTACAAGCCAGGGTTGGTCAAGCGCAGCAACATCCACGCTTGGCTCAAACACTTGGTAAACACCCCGCTGTACAGACACCTCAACGTTCGCATAGACTGGAGCCGACTTGAACGTTTCGACGACGACGACGACGCCGCAACTTACGACGAAGACGAAATTGAAGCTCTACCCGAAATCAGTGACTTGAACGACCCAGTGCAGGCGGCCATTGCCCTCAACGCCGTCAGCCACACGCAGGTGTACGACCACATGGGAGCGTGAACCGGCGGCGGTGCCGAAGGCGCAGAAGCGGGCGAAGAGGTGATCGTCGAAGATACTCGCAGGCTGGTGGACAACACCTACAGCTTACACGTTGCTCCGGGCGAAAACAAGGTTTTCCATCTCGCTCGTCTTTGACGAGTGCGCCGAAGAGTACGCCTTTGCCACCATATACATCGGCATACCTCGCACGATAACCGGCCCTCGTCCGACACTGTTCGCAATTGCCAGCAGCAAGATCAGACGTACCGACCGACACGGGGAGACGCCGGACGACACACGCATGTCGCAAATTACAAACCACATTTATCGCACTTCAACATATATACTCCTCATGCTAACCAGTGTTCCCACTCGGGAAAATGCGGTCATTTTTTTATTGTAGCTTTTGCTCAGATAGGTTTGTTCATAAGTTAATTGTGTACTATGCAAACGACTTATCATCTATGTAGCTTTTCTCACATTTGAATTAAAAGTATTTATTTTAATTTATGTAGCTATAGCATGCATTTACTTTTCTTTTTGTAGGTGCCTGTACCATTGCTTAGCCCTACAAGGTTACTGGTGCACTCTAATATTGAAGCTGACATCTTAAAATTATTTTGTTAGTGGAAGTACCAGTGTGCTTATTATCATTATTACTATGCTCAGATGAGCTGAGAAAATTCTATGGAAATGTATTTACAAATTTAACTGTGTGAAGGTAGATGTTCTTTTTTTATGTTATTGTGTTCCATGTTTAATGCAAATGAAACATAATTACTTTGTAGTGGCATAGTATTAGTTGTGATTTTACACATATGTGCTGAGCACCATTGCAGTTGAGGCCACCAGCAAGACATAAATGCAGTGCACTGGAGCATCACCTTACATACTTTATGTACAGTCTTTGCCCACCAGTGAAGTTAATTTTTTTAAAACAGGCTAACCGACTGTAAGGGAACTGCCCGGATCTGAAACTTTGAAGCCCTTTTTTTTAAGAGTGTTTTTGGGAAACGAAATGCGGTCTAAGGCTTTCAATACAAACACTGTTTGAACCGAGGAGCTTAGTAGCTCAGAATTACATTACTCATGTATTGTCTCGAATTTCTTCGCGCTGTGCCGACTTTTCAGCCCAAGTGTTAATGCAACACACAGTAACATGCTTTGTTACTGTGTTGTGACTGAGCCGAGCTTTGTAAATAAACAGAGTAATATTGCTTACATGTACCAAATTGTGATGCACAGCCCTTTTCTTTAGCATGACATTGTCAAGAGCTTTTTTTCTTGTGTTGCGTATAAAACTGCTTGTCACTGGGCAGCAGCAGAAACTGCACATCAATCCTTTCCGAGATAGTTCGAGAAACACCGAGTTCAGACATAACAGTGTGGGAAGATTTCCCTCGTAAGTTACTTTGTGCATATTCCAAATGAGCGTATTAGAATGGTTGTTTTATAGCCGTTCATCTTAATATTTACACTTCAGTGTATGTATGTATGTATGTATGTATGTATGTATGTATGTATGTATGTATGTATGTATGTATGTATGTATGTATGTATGTATGTATGTATGTATGTATGTATGTATGTATGTATGTATGTATGCATGCCCTGCCGCGGTGGTTTAGTGGCTGCTGACCCGCAGGTCGTGGGATAGAATCCCGGCTGCGGCGGCTGCATTTCCTGTGGTGGCGGGATTGGTGTAGGCCCCTGTGCTCAGATTTGGGTGCACGTTAAAGAACCCCATGTGGTCGAAATTTTTGGAGCCATCCACTACGTCGTCTCTCATAATCATATGGTGGTTTTGGGACGTTAAACCCTACATATCATCATGTATGTATGTGTTTTAAATGAGAATTTGTTTATCCTTGATGAGCAAGCTTTGTACTTATTTGGCTTAACTTTTTATAGTCCTTTTTTTCTGAGCCTTTGCTTTTTTCAATTTGTTTTTACTGCATAAAAATAAATGCAAACCTTGCAGAAAATAAGTGCATTCGAAAAAGTCCTTTCATTGCCAAAGTACAGCCATGAGCAAGAAATTGAATAAAATAGCTCCTTTACGTAGCATATATTGTACACATTACGTTAGTCGAATATGTCGATTTCACCATATCGATTTCAATCAGAATAAAAAAGCTATCACCCGTGTTTGTATATTTGTGAGATGTTTAGGCATATAGAAACGCCTGTTGGCTATTACTAATAAGGGCACAAACATAGTCAAGCTGAATACACGGTTTTTTTCCATGCACCTTTCTTCTGTACTGAAGCTGTTGTTATTAAAAATAAAATTTGGTTTAAAAGGTAATTGTAGTTACCAAAAGCAGAGTGTCTCTCTATGACTCAATTCGATTCACCATTGTTCTGTTCCGCTCTGGATAATCGGGGACCCTCTACGCAGAGCTCGATCAGCTGCTATAGTTCTTTTTAAGAACTGACAGCGGCATTACACTGAACCGCGCAACATTACAGGCAGCGAGAGCGAAGGCACAAGTTATTCACTCTGTTAGTGTCTTTTCTATCTGTCCCATGCTTTTAAACGACGATTGGCTTTCTTTGAGACCTTCGACGGAAAAGTTTTAATGTCTGTCTGTCTATCTGCCTGTCTGTCAATTTGTTTGTTTGTCCATTTTAAAGGCACCGGGCACTTGAAACGGCTGACCCCATCCCCAGCGCCCACCAATGTTGCTCAATGTTTAGCGTTCATTCTTGTGCAATTTTCAATTAAAAAGCAATTCTTTCGCATGTCGGGGGCATCATAACAACACGTATATGTTTTGCAAGTGCGCCTTATACTAGAAAAAGCATACACACGAAAATTTAAGGACAGTACCGCTTATCACGCTGCGCTGACTATGCAACGCTTGCACGAAAAGGGGAGTGTTTCCAACGCTTTGCTAAGATGAGAGTGTGGTGGCACCTACCCGTCGCCCTGCGTTCTACACTTTATCACCTCTGAGACGGGTGCGCACACTTGTCCCAGAGCCACGCGCTTTGTTTTCCCCGAAAACTGCCAGATGGCGCTCATGTCTCACGCGTGACGTGACTTGATGCGCTTGTTCGCTTCCGCTGCATGCTCGAGGCACTCTAATACAGTGTCTGCAGAATACCATTCACCAAATTTTTTGCGCAGAACATCAAATAAATGTTTAGTTCACTCTCTACACACGCAAGACTATCGTCTTTCGATGTAATTTGCAGATTAACATGCAGATATGGGCCAACTTTTTCTTTGCTGCATGTAATGATTTCCACCAAATTAGCACGAAAACGTGTCCCGAGAAAGGCAGCCAACTTCGCCACTAGCAATTAGCTCGCTGCATATCTATATTTTCTTCAAAAACATCGTGATGACTGACCGCTGGTCTAATATCCAAACATGTGAAAAGTAATATACCAGGTATGATATTGGTATTTCGGCACTGGCCACTCTTATGATAACACAGGATGGTGAAGCAAAATATGAAACCTGACTTATATAACTTATGAAGGAGCATGGCAAAGAGCTAATTGGTCAAAAGGGGAGGGAAAGAAAAGAGCACGAAAGCCACCTTCTCAAAAAATGAGTACCTTTCGGCACGCAAAATAGCTGGCCGGGCAACCAGCGATGTGTCACTCTGCGATTCGAACCCAGTACCTTCTAGATTGCAGTACGATGCTGCTGTCCACTGCTGCAGTGCTGGAGATGGGAGCTTGGCACTGCAGCATTTTCCCTATTGCCAGTATGTCGTCAATGCTTCAAATGACATCAAATGCAAAACATTCGGCGAAACTTGGTCTAAAAGAGAAAAGAAATTGGCCCCGTATCTACATGTAATCTGTAAATGTCGTCGAAAGACAATAGTCTTGCGTGTGGAAAGAGTGAACAATTTATTTGATGTTCTGCGCAAGAAAATCGGTGAATGATATTATGGAGGCGCTGCGTTAGAGTGCCTCGAGCATGCAGCGGAGGCGAACGAGCGCATCAAGGGACGTCACACGTGAGATATGAGCGCCACCTGGCAGAGTAATTAAAAAACTCAGTGTGTGGCTCTGAGACGGCTGTGCGCGCTCGTCTCAGACGTGATAAAGCATAGAACGCAAAGCGACAGGTAGGTTTCACCACCATCGCGTCTTAGCAAAGCGTTGGAAACACTCACCCTTTTGTGCAAGCGTTGCATGGTCAGCGCAGCCTCCAATACTTTGCCAACTACAGACAGACAGGCACAAACTTTATTGAGGTCCTGAGGCACACTACTTCAAGGAGGTAGAGCAGCGGGCCGCTCCCACGTCGGAACGGGCCTCACCACCGCGCCGTGGGCACTCTGGACAGTCCAGAGTTGATGTGCAACTTCTGAACTCCTGAGCGCAGAGCTCTATTCCTCTTCGGTTATGTGCCGAGAATCGCGTGATGAGGGGCACTGCCATATCATGTGGTCTAATGTAGATACAGAGCCACAATTCAGGCATTGTTATGACCGTCATTATTATTGAAGTCATTCGGTCTTTCTGAACTGGACGAAAACATTCCGATGTATTCCAAGCAAGGGTGTGCTGTCAAGACTGATTGATTTCCTGTCAGCAAAACGTGAACAAGGGGTCCACAACCGGTTAGCGCAAGGAAAACGCAAGACCCCAAAAAAAGGCCATTGCGAGCTCGGCTCTATGCAAGGCTTTCGAGGCAAACATAAAGACAGCTGGGCCATTTTAGAGTTCACCGGGGATCTGGAAAGACAGAAAACATTGTGGTATTTGCAGTTTGGGCTGAAAGCTTAAATCAAACTGGTTGTGGCTGCAACTTGCGAATTGAAGTGAAGTCCAAAAAGTTCGCAGCTAAGCCGCAGCTTCTAGCAAACATCGAGGGATTGAATGCGTCGTTGAAGGAAAGGAAAAATGCACTATCTGCTCCATCCTTTGCGGGAGCCCACCTCATTGCCTCGACGCGAGGGATTAGTCGACCACTCCTCCTTCCTCTTTTCTCCGTAGGATCGACTCAATGGAGTGGCACGTTTTCATGATAAGCTGGCGGACCACTACATTGTGCTACCCTAAAACAGTGAAGCAAGTTTGGTACGTGTACTGGGGGTTTTTCAAAGCTCACCCAACTCTCAGAAGAGTTCTTGGAAACCAAGTTTATCTAAGATCATCGGACGTGCGCGAAATCTCGGTGACCTGCGCAAAACATCGGTGCAGTGCCTTTGTGACCATAATTGGGCATATTGTAGACTGTGCCCTCTCCACGTGCATTGTGTGGTATCTTTCCCCACCTTCGTGGGTGGAGCACCTAAACCATCGAGCTCCGTATTTGGTGAAGCTGCGGACAATGCACCCCGGGATGGCAACGCGGCTCTATATAAGCGGTATACTTTCGTAGATTTAAACTTCAATAGCTCTCCTGTACAGTTATTGACTACTTGTTCTACTTGATCACTTAATCACCTCCTTTATAATTCTCAGTTACAGACAATGTAAGCAAATTGCTGTCATTATTACAAGCGCCTCCTATGACTTGATCAATGATGGGTCCTAGGATGGGGGCCCGCTACCAAGCTGAGACCCGCACGACCCGAAGTCGCAAAACTGGATGGCAGCGGAGAGTTGGTGTCAACCGAGGTAGCAATGACTCCACGACAGCAGTCAGATGCTAGGACCTCATCGACTTCGAGAGGCGTATGGAGGACCACGGTCGGTTGCTCCGATCTCATCGACTTGAGAAGCAGCTGAACAGCACTTCTGGGATGACACGAGGTCATCGACTGCGAGAGGCCACCGCAAGGCACTGCTGAGATGCACGACGCTGCAGGCGTGACTGTGACACCGAGTGAGTGACGACTTTCTCTGTTAAATTTTACCAGGCATTTACTAATTTGTGAGTAAAAGCTGGTAGAGAACATAGCTTTTTTGGTCGTTGTGTAACTGGCGTCAGGCAGATTGTGAGATAGCTTGATTAAGCTATAGTCTGCGAGTGACGACAAGGTTAACAGTGACAGAACTGTTTTAGTCATCAGGTTAACAAATAACTTGCGTCAGGCAGATGATTGCGAGATAGCAGGTTGTCTATTGTCTGTGGGGACGGATAGTTTACAGTGACAGAGCCGTTTTAGTCATTAGGTTAACAAATAACTTGCGTCACGCAGAAAATTGTTATAGAGCTTGTTGAAGCTATAGTCTGTGGGTGACGGCAAGGTTAACAGTGACAGAACAGGATTCTTTGTAAGAGCCTAAGGAAGCTTTTGCACTCTAAGTTAACAGGTAACTTGAGGCAAGACAGAAAACTAGGGCTGTCGTTGTTGTCAGGGTCGAATAGTTGCAAGACAGGAATCAACGTTCAACAGAGAACGGTACCGGAAGCAGTCAAGAATCTGAAAGTACTTTGAAAACCCCTGTTGCTCGCCATCGCAAGGGAGTTAAAACTGGATGAGCGGATCGTCGAGACAGGGATAGACGATGGGAAACTCTAAGGCTATGCCATGGAAATTGAGGTAAGAAAGCCAGAAGCCCAGAGAAAAAAAGGCAGAATACCAAAAAGGGTAGCCCAGAAGAGGAGGGAGAAGCCAAAAGAAAGCACGAGATTGAACTGAAGCTCATAGAACAAGAGATTAGTCACAATACGGGAGGCAGTGAGGCATCAGGTGCAGCAGAGCGTGTCACGTTCAAAATGACGGACCTGATGAGGTCGTACACGCTATGGGAGGACATTGGTTTGCTCCTCGTCAACTTTGAGAACTTGTGAAAGGCAAGGTTTCGGCCAGAATACATGACCTTAACGCTTGTTGTCCTTACTTCCGGGAGAGGCCTCAGAAAAACTTGCGCGCCTGACGAAAGAGGAGGCTGATGAGTGCAGTGAGGTAAAGTCAAGCCTTCTCAAAAAATACAGGTTGTCGGCGAAGGTTTCAGACAAAAATGTCAGAACGCCGTAAAAGAGAACAATAACTCATGCCTGGAGTTTGCTTACAAGTTAATGGCCAACATGGGGGAGCGGCTCAAAGAAACAAAGGCGTATGGAAATCATGACATGGTGCTCAAGTGTATTGGTCTGGAACAATTTCATCAATGATTACCAGAAAATGTGAGGTTCTTGGTGCAGGATAGACCAGACGTGAACACCATAACGAAAGCCGCCAAATTCGCTGAAGCATTCGTTACGCGCCGCGCCGTCTGGGCAAGCAGCGAGCACAAAAGGTTTTTAGTTCTTACGGCCGCACAAGGTGCTGTTTAGAGAACAAACGATAAGTCTCACACAAAAGTGTGAGGGAAACAAGGCATCTAACCAATGGACGTCGGCAGACGCAAGCAAAGGAAATTTGAGGCAAAGGAACCGGCGGCCTGTTTCAATTGCCACGAAGCAGGGAACTTCGTGATACATTGCCCGAAAGCAAAGGTGACCTTTTTATCAGTAAATAAAGCCGCGGCAAGAACATGAAGTTGTTAGAGCCTTTTATGTACGACCTTACCCTGAACGACAAGCAGTGTCGGGTTCTTAGAGACTCCGCAGTCACCATGGACGTAGTTCATCCCCTTTTCGTTCAGTCTGAACAGTATTCAGGCGACTGTTCCTGGATTACACAAGCCGTAGGAGCAAACATTTACTGCCTTCCCGTAGGTAAAGTCCTTAAAGCTGCATTTGGTACGTAGTAAACGGAAGCCGTGGTATCGCCACATCTTCGCCCTCAGTATCCTTCCTTATTTTTAAATAGGTGAATTCAAATGCTTGAAGAGAAAGGTCTCATGGCATAGTGCAGGCGCTTACTAGATCGAAGGTGCATGCGCTGGCTGCGGGAGCAACATTCGCTGAGGCAAACAGGCCTCAAGTTGACAATGGGCATAGTCGCAAGTTGGACACCGTGGTAACAAATCAAGAGGTGCGAGAACAGGCTGTTGTAGCCTTAGTCGGGGAGGACAACCGTGCCTAAAGGCGACGATGAGCATCTTACCAAATCGGAAGGGTCAATGACGCCTCGTTGACCGAGCAACTAGAAAAAGGCATTGCTCCCGAGCCTATTCCTGGTTACACAGAGGATAGCACAGATGGTGAGAAAGTACATGGCGAGTCTCTCGTAGGTGTACAAACAGGCGAAAATTCGGTGGAGGATCGTTTCGAGGAAAAGTCTAATCCCAGCAGCATGAGCAGAGCTTGTGTGGTGTTAGAGACATGCCTCATGCAGCGGCACGTAAATGATAGGCCGGACGCTAAAAACTACTCGGAAATCGAGAAAGACACAAATTTTCATGAGTTCAGATCTGTGGAGGGCCCGGCGTCTGGTTTTGGGAGGGTTAGCGCAGATAAATTGTCCTGTCAGCGCAATCAACCGGAGAAATCGAGGGGCAAAGGCTGCAGGAAAGTTGGCGAACAGGCACACCTGAACGGTAAGATTGCCAATGACACAATCAGGGAAGTTTGTAACAACCAATAAAAAATGTACGTAAGCGTCACAACGAAAAAAAGGAAATGGAACGTGCGGCAGCACAAAAGGTGGAAGCAGAGGGCACGCCGCAGTGAAAGCGGAAGGGTTGTCCATCGGGCAATTCAATAAAACGTCCTTTGAGGCGCACGGTCAGGCGAAGTCTGCGAGAGAGAAGTAGCAAAAAGGGACGCGCGTTCCCATGAAGGAAGGCGCAGTCGAAAAGACGAAGTTTGCATTAAAAACAATGTCGACAGCTTCTTAAAAGAAAGGCTTCTGGTCCTGAATTCAGGGTGGGACCAAACACCAAATGACAATGGCGAATCTTTCCTCGCATTTCAGGAATCTTCGGTATCACGAAGAAAGCCAGCCAAAATCGCGAGTGAGGCGAGATGGTGAAGTTGGACTAGAAGCTCGCGCTCATTGTGGCCTCTGGCGATCGCGAAAGCGGCAGAAAACACGACCGCCACGTGCAAGACTGAAATCGTGAAGGTCAGCTGCATGCTCTTCACAGAATTCGAGCGAGAGTTTCGGGAAGAGAATAATTTGAATATTCTTCCAGTTTTTAACCCTTGAAGTAAATTTTTCTTTTGTATGTAAGGTTAATAAGAAAATAAAGACTGGTTTCAAAGGATTCATGCTAAACGCAGAATATTCTACACTTATAACCAAACGGGCGCTCAGAAAATGTTTTTAAGATACGGAGGCGTACGTTTAGTCGCGAAAGGTTACAACGCTCTATAAATGCGAGTAGAATAGAACTAACACGTCCAAGAAATCCCAGTGCGTTCTTTATCTGAGGTGCTGGCATGATAAGATCATATTAACCGAAAAAGACTATTACGCAAGGGTTAGTTCCATCACCTTAGTTTTGAGAGAATGCTTAAGTATCGTGCGTAGTTTAAGCAGAGCGTTACGCGTTACCGTGAGTCAAGGTTAGAGCAACATTTCGGACAGTTATAGTATGCTGCTGAATCCAGTGAGAAAGATTTGAGTCTCTCAAAGTGCCTCCTACTAGAGACTTGAAGAACGGTAACGTTTGAGCTTGGGTTATAGCGTGCGCAGAGAGCTGGCACAAAGGCTTATGTTTTTCTTTGTGCTTGAACGGAATTCATGTGAGAATTCTTCCTTTTGAGCTTTTCGTTGTTTTGCAAGTATTCTGTTTAGGTTGGGGTGAAAAAGTTTGTGAAGGTAGCTCGTAAAACTAGCTGAGAAGATTACCAAGTGAGTTTTGTAGAGGAGGAAGATTGTCCTCTCTATAGTCTACGGACGTTTGTTTCTAAGAATGGCCACCTTCTGCGTTGAAGCCTCGTTTTCCAACACTATACTTCTGACATGTTTCAAAAGGGAATACTCTATGGCAAGTCGGATGGTCCGAGTCACTAGCTTGTCGCCAGCGGCATTCTCGAGAATTCAGCAATAATTTTTTCCTGACCTAGACGAAGGTCAGTAATTGGGTTTTTTTTCGTTTTGTTGCTTTTGAGAGTTTGTTGAAGTGGTTGGGAAGACATTGAAGACACCGCTATTCAAGGTTTCAGGTTGGGTGTGCTTCAGTGTTGCTATTTTGTTTCACTCAAACGTAGGAGAGGAATTCAGAGTAACTGTTGTACTCGTTTTTATTATTTGTAAAAGGAGAAAAATGCCTGGTGGGGTTTGACAGAATTGTCTGGCGCTCACAAGGTGAGTGTTTGTGATTTTATGCACATATGTGATGTTTGTTGAGCCAAACTCAAGCAGGTGGTCACAACTTCATCAGTCTTCACCAGGCCGCAAATCAGCACTGATCTCTCCGAACCGTGGCTGCACACCTCAGCCCATTGATATCTCCTCCCCCCCCTCACGCAAGAAACTGTTATGGCGTCATCATTATGGAAGTCTTTCGGCCTTTGAGAACTGGATGAAAATATTCCGATGCATTTCAAGCAAGGATGTGCCGTCAAGACGGGTTGATTTCCTGTCAGCAAAACGTGAACACGGGGTCCATGACCGGTTCGCGCAAAGAAAACGCATGAGCCAAAAAAGGACATTGTGAGCTCGACTCTATGCAAGGTTTTCGAGGCAAACAAGAAGGCAGCTGGGCCATTTGCGAGGTGACCGTGGATCTGGTAAGACCGGAACCAGCGTGGTATTTGCAGCTTGGGCTGAAAGCTAAAACCAAACTGGTTGTGGCAGCACCCTGCGAACAGAAGCGAAGTCCCGGACACTTGCAGCTAAGCCGCAGCTTCTAGCAAACATTGAGGGATTGAATGTGTGGTTGAAGGAAAGGAAAAAAGCACTATCGGCTGCATCCCTTGCGGGAGCCCGCCTCAGCGCCTCGACGCGAGGGATTAGTCGACCACTCCTCCTTCCCCTTTTCTCCGTAGGATCGACTCAATGGAGTGGCATGTTTTGACAATAAGTTGGCGGACCACTACATCGTCGTACCCGAACGCAGTCAGGCAAGTTTGGTACGTGTACCAGGAGCCGGTTTCTCGATCCTCACCCAACTGACAGAAGAGTTCTTAGAAATCAAGGTCATCTAAGATCATCGGGCGTGTGCAAAATCTAGGTAACATGCACAAAAAGTTGATGCAGTGCGTTTGTGACCATATTTAGGCATCTTGTAGACTGTGTCCTCTTCACGTGCATTCGTGTGGTTACTTTCCTCACCTTCGTGGGTGGAGCACGTCGAGCGCCGTAGTGGCTGAAGCCGTGGACAATGCACCGAGGGTTGCCAACGCGGTGCTATATAAGCGGTAGACATTTGTGTATTTAAAGTTCAACAGTTCTCCTGTACAGTTGTTAAATACTCCTACTTGATCACATGATCACCTCCTTTCGAATCTTCAGTTACTAACCATGTAAACAAATTATCGTTATTACTAGCGCCTCATCTGACTTGTTCGACAATGGCTCCTAGGACGAGCCCGCTACCAAACTGAGACCCACAGGACCCGGAGTTTCAACAGCATGTTCGATGAATTCTTTCAGTAAACTGGCTATGGGAACGAAGCCTGGGGTACGACCTGGTTTGAAGCATGCGGAGGATAGATGCCTGGGCCTTACAAAGTTGCGTATGAGGAACGGAGAAATCCTTCTGTCTATATGATAATATTTGATCACCTATTTAAAGTGAGGAGAACATCCCTAAAGACCATTAGGGTGGTGTGTAAAAGCCCCGCAGGCTACCAAGCACGGTGAGTGTGTTCACGTGCTCGAGCGTGGGCGATCTCGTTTACGTTTGCCATGGAGGCCAGATGTGATCCGTGGTGAGCCGGAAAGCAAATCATGGCGTGTTCAGAAATATCCCTATTACCTAAGAGGCGAGCTACTTCAGCCGATACCTATCCAGGTGCAAAGGCTCGCACTGCCATTCTTGAGTCCGTATAGATGTCGTCAAGGAGCGCGAGAGCTATGGCTACCTGTTCAGCTTTAGCGGGAGTGGTGTTCCTGGTAGACGCGGAGTGAATAACAACCTGCGTGGTCAGCTGCAACGACCGAAAAGTTGGTTGTTCGACCGTATTGCGCCGCGTCTACGAAGCATGCAGACTCCGGGTTCGCACGAACACTCTTGAGCAGTGCTTCACCCCTGGCCTTCCGCCTGTTTGCGTTGTGCCGTGGATGTACGTTGCGGGGGAACGGAGTGACTATATTATTGCCCCTTTGCTTCTTAGTGACCGCACCATACCCTAGGATTGTCAGGATGCTCCTTCCTGCAGCCGAGAAGAAGAGACTGGCCATATGAGCCGCTTGCTGTGCCTCGATGATCTCTTACAACGTTTTGTGTATACTGCTCTGCATGAGGCGTTGGTAGCTTTGCCAACTATAAATAAATTAAAAATATGTCAGCCCATGACAACGCTAATCAACCATTCTGGATTCACTGTCACTAATGTAGCTTTCACTAAATGAATACTCAGTTTGTTTCCATTATCATTATTCGAGAAAGATTTCGCTCATTAACTCACCACTCTCCTAATTAGCAATCATTCTCACTTCTAGAGACAGTCAAGCTTCATGTCGCTTTCTGTGTGGCTTTCGCTTCAATAAAACGCGTACTCTACTTTTTTATTCTCGCCAAGCATTCGACGCTGCTTTGCGGAAACTTTGGCTGACGTCTGTGCGGCCAGAAAATTGTCTTGAATGTCTATCACTTCGATTTTGGGCTTTCGCAAAGACGAAACGAGACTCCCTCTTTCTCTCCTTTTGTCCTTTTCGCGCGTGTGGTAACGTCTCTAGACTTGAAGACTGGTATACAAGTCTCTTGCTTTGTTTCCTCACTCAGACACCACTGGACGAAATAACTGCACCCCGTTTTGTGAAAAGAATTAGCACTGAAACACCTCCTGACGCGTCTACTTCTTTTTGCGTACACACATATCTGAGCGTAAGCGTATGCACGTTCTTGCATTCCGGCTTTATCAAAATGCTGCGGTGCATGGAACCTGCGAAATTGTGCTCACAATTTCATTTGATTACTCCTGCTCTATATCACTGCACAATTTGTGCGCAGCCACAAAAGCCGCTCCTGTGTCTTGTAATAAGACTATTGTAAGAAATACAGCCTTTTACGTTTTGCTGCAAAACGTTAGTTGAGTAGCAGCGCAGCTTCTTAAAATGTATGGTAACTCGCGTTAAACAAGGGAAGACATCTGGGGCATATTTTAAAACATTGCATGCATTGACTTTTGCGTGGTTTCCGTGATGTGGTGCACCTGGAGTGTTCTTTACTTGTACTTGGCGAGATAGTGCAAGATTTATTGCTAAGGCCATCAAGCGATTTCTTTTTTAGCAATGGTCATCAATAAAACGTGAGCACTTCGCTTTGCACTGCACACCCAGACGTCTATTACAACGCGGCAACGCGTAAGCGCTGTAGCAGACGCCCGCGGAACTGGAAGAGATGCAGCGAGTCATTGGCTATCGTCGTATACTCTCAATGCTAGACGCTTTGCGTGCTACCTTGTTATTATCGGCACAAACTTCTTTCTTTCCTTGTCATTTCATCGGCTATCCGCTACCCTCTTAAGTGCCGAATAAGTTAAATTAGTACTCGTGCTATCGTAATCCATCGATATAAGAGAATTCTTGGCTTAGAAAAAGCCTATAGCCAAGAGAAAGCTTTGTGAACAGGGCCTCTGCCCCGCCGCGGTGGTCTAGTGGGTGAGGTACTCGGCTGCTGACACGCAGGTCGCGGGATCAATTCCCGGCTGCGGCAGCTGCGTTTTCGATGGAGGCGGAAACGTTGTAGGCCCATGTGCTCAGATTTGCGTGCTCCTTAAAGAAGCCCATGTGGTCGAAATTTCCGGAGCCCTCCACTACGGCGTCTCTCATAATCATATGGCGGTTTTAGGACGTTAAACGCAAAATGTCAATCAAGACGGGTGCTGTTATAACATGATAACTACGCCTAGTAAATTCACATAGTCCTCATTTCTTGCTGTTAAAACTGACACAAACAGACTGCAATTGCGCTACGACACATCTAAAACAGGTGGCGCGCTCAGATTATTGCGGTCGTCTACAACACTTTTTTAATTTGCAACATTGAATTCCAGTGCGAAACATTCATTTTATAATGTTTTCGTGGAGATGCTATGTAAGCTGATTAGGATAAAACTTGCAGGTAAAAGTAAAACTCAGCTATTGTATTTTTCCTTTCTTACAGCTTCCCATACTTGTTCGCCGCGTTACAGCGGAATATATTGTGCCAGAACTAAAACAGCACAGTGCTGGTTTTCGCTTTCTGAAGTGTCGTCGTTTCGAGCGAGCTATCACTCATCCAACTGCCATCAAAATAGTATGCATACTGCCTGAACGCGCATTGCGATCTTCGATAGAGAAACCAGAGGCCTTATTAAAACCTGCTGTTATTCTCTCTTATACAAGGCTGTCTTGTTGCCGGACACAACAAGATCCGTAGTCGAGTCCTCACAAAACACAATAAACATTCTTTTTATTGCTCTAACGAATAAAAAGTCACAATATTACTCCTAAATTAAAATTTAAAACATTTAGTTCATGTTTTGATGCTCCTGGGATGGTTTCGACAATACATTTTGCCATAATGCCATACCGTACGTGCCTCGATCGTTGGAGTGAAGGACGCCTTCGTGATGAGCTCCTTGTCAGAGGAAGCGTTAAGGAGCATCCATGAATGCCACTCGACAACTCGAGCTGAAGAGACGCGATTTTCTCAACTGCACGGAGTCGAAGAAGAGCGCCGAGTCGATGAGTGTTTGTGAATACGGGCTTTGGAGGGTAAGGTGTTTGTTTTGCTACGAAGACCACAATGTACATACTATGCCATCCACTACAAAATATAGGATGCATCGCATTGTGTATTGTAGAAGATCCTTCGCACAAAAACAAATACATTGTACACGGGCAAATGTGTGGTTTCAAGAAATACTTTTTGGTGCTTTGAAAGTTTATGCGCAGCCACGAAGATTTTATGCAGGTGATAAGCTTCCTTACATGTTCTGCTCTTTACAACTCTCGATTCTTGCGATCGTGCGTTTTACGCTATGCGCATTTTTGTTTAAAATTATGGAAAAAGTGGAAATTTAAGGGATCGTTTTTTTTCGTGAGACGAGATGCCAAGGCAGGACATCAGTGTTTACTAGTTTTCATTAGTATTTTTTGTTTAGGTGTTTCGGTCAGTATTATAGGACCCACGTAATATCCTACATTGTCAATTCACAAGTGCGTGTGTTTAGTTTACCGCAACCTATACACTAAACGTTTTTTATTCATGTACAGTAGTATTATACATACACAATTACTTTTATACAGAGTGCCAAATATTGAGAAACGTTTTCTCTTCTCGCAAGTTTTGCTTGTTTATTAGGCGGCAAGTGCCATACTAATCATCCTAACCACTCCTAATCACAGCACACGATCAGGAAACCCATGCTATACAAAAATAATTAAGTTTTATGATTCTCAAGGCCTGCCTGCCTTTTCTACAAAGAACCTTATGAGGCGTATTAGGTTGATTACACAGACGTAATCTGAATGTCAAGAAAGCCGAAAATCTCTTTTAATGTGCTAGTGAAAGAGAAAATATGGAATGTACAAACAGAATGATTTTAATTCTCAAGTAGAAGTCTTGTTCTTGTTCACCTTCCCTTAGGGCTCAGACCCACTGTGGGGATTGGACAAGAATTGAGTAGTTTTATAGAATAGTATGGTGGCGCAAAGCAATGGAGTCTATAGAATAAATACCGAACAAATTTTAAAATGAATTACCTCTAAAACTCATGTTTTTTTTCTATCCTACAGCCATGCACCAATAACAGCAATGCATGCCGCCTTCCCTGTACATGTTCGTTTTTTACCATAAATGGACAGCGGCGGGGGATCTGCACCTACAATGTTACTCTACCATCTCCTCCATCGCGTTAATAGATGTAGGGTGACAAAAAGCAATAAAGTTTGCTGGCTCCCAACAAAATCTTCACATGAATATTTGAAGCTCCAGTGGTAGTTTAGGATTTTAAGCATTCACCGCGTAACGTCAAGGAACATCCTCTGTTCGTGTTGCCCCGCCGTGGTGGTCTAGTGGCTAAGGTACTCGGCTGCTGACCCGCAGGTCGCGGGTTCGAATCCCAGCTGCGGCGCCTGCATTTTCGATGGAGGCGGAAATGTTGTAGGCCCGTGTGCTCAGACTTGGGTGCACGTTAAAGAACCCCAGGTGGTCGAAATTTCCGGAGTCCTCCACTACGGGGTGTCTCATAATCATATGGTGGTTTTGGGACGTTAAACCCTACATATCAATCAATCAATCTGTAAATGTTGTTTGATTGTAGAGACCATAAAACTTGTTATTGCGTTCTTAAAGCATCGTTTTGTATGAATAGGTGAAAAGAAAATCCAGCTGTTCTATGTACGCAAAAAACTATGATGATGATGGTTATGTGTGGTGTTTGTTGGCGCAAGGGCCATTTGATGGCCAAGGAGCGCCAGGGCATAAGACGAGATGTGAACAATGAATGTGTTGGGTGGCTTTATAGGGCATTAAAATTCCTCGTGCTAAAGCGGGTAAAACATAGAAGTAATGAAATCATTACTGTGACGTGGAATGTATAGTGAGAATGGGTGGCGAAAGGTTTTGATGAAAAATTGGCAGATCCGACATACAGTGGGAATCGCTGATATGCGAAGCACGATTGAGGAAGGTGGACATGTCACCTTGAAATCCATACAACGTTAAGAGTTGCAGGTAAAATGTGCAGTACATGACGTTTGTGTCATTATTATTATGTTTAGGTGTGTCGTTTACCTTCTTTATCTATTCACGTCCCCTGATACCAAGTTTGGTATATGTGCCCCTAGCGAAACGTCCGCGAGCACGGTATGAGCGTAGCAGGTAGGCATGTTTTACATGACACGAATATCCTGTTTATCATGTTTGGACGTGTCACATATACTTATCGTTCATTTACGTCCAGTAATAGCGAACTTGGTATATGTGAAGCCAGCGAAACGGCGGCGAGCGCACGTACCGTGGACGAGCACGCACGCTGGCTGCAGCGGCACAACGCTAGCGAAACGCGAGAACTTTATCTGACGCTAGGCGCGACCAGCATTTGTCGGCGAGGCCCGATGGCGACTGGGGCCAAATGCGACATGCTGCATTTCACGCCGACCATCGTCAGCGCAAACTGCAGCACCTAGACCGCGCCTAGGCAGCAACGCGTCTGCTTAGCTTCGTGACGGAAGGACACCGGGCACGGTCAAATGCGAAGCGTCAAAGCAACGCAGCGTGGCGTGCGCCTGCAAGTATATGCCAGGCAGATCGGCACCTTGCGTGAAAACTCCGGCATGACGCGACAAAACGAACGCCGGCACGCACGTGCGCCGAGTCACGTCGAAGTCTTTTGGCGCCTTGAGTGACACGCATTTCATTATTATTACGTTCGTACTAGTCACATAACAAATTTGGCATAACGTAATACCAAATTTGGCATATGTGAAGCAAGGGAACCGGCCACGAGCGCATCATGAGTGTGGCACTTAGTCATGTTGTTACGTGACACGCATGTCCTGATTACCATTTTCTGACGCGTCGTTTATATATGTCATCCATTAGCGTCACGTAATACTGAATTTGGGTCATGTGAAGCTGGCAAAACGGTCGCGAGCACATCATGAGTGTGTTATGCAGTCATGTTGTTACATGACACGTGTCTCATGACTATCATGTCTGCACCAGTCACGTACCTTCGTCATCTACTCACGTGACGTAATACCAAACGTGGTATATGTGAAGCTAGCGAGATTGCCACTAGCGCATCATGAGCATGGCATGTAGTCATGCTCTAACATCACACGCATCTTATGACTATCATGTCTGCACCGGTCACATACCTTCGTCATCCATTCACGTCCCATAACACTAAATTTGGTATATGTGAAGTTAGTGAAACGACTTCGAGCGTACAATGAGAGTGGCGCGTAATCATAGCTCATGTCATGGGTCATCACTTACATGACATGCATGTCATGATTTCTACGTTAAGGTCTGTCAATTGTATTCGCCATGCAGTCATGTCATACCATGCCGATGTCGCAACATGTCATGCGAACGAAACCACGGCAAGAGCAGCAAGACTATAAAACGTAAATCATGACAATTGCGACATACATCTCATGATAGTCATTTTATGACTAGTCATTTATTCTCATCATACACTCATGTTATGACATACCAAATTTGGTATCAATACCATTATCGAAACGGCTAAGAGAGTCAGAAGTCATAGATAGATAGATAGATAGATATATAGATACGCTCAAGTTCGACGAAGTTCGCTAAGAAATTCTTGGCATTTTTTAAAGCACGGTAGAGATATTTGGCACTAGCACAAGTGCCTCATCTGCGCCTTTCTGTCCAAGCGGTGCGAGGCAGGTGCTTTTCAATGTAAGCACCACAGCAGCAACCTTTCTTGAGAAGTCGCGCTACGCAATTCCTAGGTTTATTACAATAAAATTGTGGAGATCTCTTTAAAAAGCCAAGACTGATTTTTTCATGAAAAGTGGATTGCTACCAACGAACATTGCAGGGTGAAATGGTATCTGTTGTCGGTGGGGTAGCAGAAAGGGTTGTCTTCTCAGAGTGTAAAAATGTTCACACTGGAGGAAAATCTGAAGCACTTTTACTGCTTCACCACATCTGTCACACAACGGTGCATCGCCACCAGACAAAAGGTAAGAGTGTGTCGTGGATGCGTGTCCTATCCTGAGCCTTGCTACTGTTACCTCTGTACGACGTAATTACGATACTGGCTGCCAATTACCAAAGTGTGGCTTAATAACGTGCTTGATCTGCCAGTAATTCCAGAACTTTCGTTTTAGAGACAGTTTAAGGTCAAGGGCCAGTATTGATATGGGTGTAGTGGCAGTGCTTTCGTGGACGGATGCAGCAAGCTGATCGTCCATCACGTTGCCTTTGATCTCACGGTGCCTTGGCATCCAGCACAGTACGACATGTTGTTTTAGTGTGTAGAGTATGTATAAAATAGTGTAAAGTGAGACAAGGACAAGGTTTTTTTCTTTTGTTTTTAAGAGATTGCAGAGCTTCTACCATACTGAGAAATCTTATGTAAACTAGTGCTTTTTGTACTTGTAAATATTTCCCGCATGTAGCGGCCATGAGTATCGCGTAAGCTTCCGCTGGGAATATGGTTGTGTCTAGGTTTAGAAGGCCAGCATGCGAAAAGGATGGCCCGACAGCAGCGTGGGACACAGAAGAGTTGGGGTCAAAAGGCATCTGTAAAAAACTCGGGACGTGTGTATTTGTGTTGAAGTTCCAGCAAGTATGTGCGAATATGGGCAATGGGCGCCTGTTTTGTAACTTCTGGGAAAGACACATCACAATCTATAGTCTGCCACTGCCACGACGGGGGGTATGCTGCAGGAGGCATCAACCTGTCTCCTCAGTGAGACCCTTCAGGCCAACTGAATAGGGCTGTCTAGCCGAAGGTCTGTTTTGAAAGAGAGACGAGCTCGGCAAATTATTACTAGTGCAATACGAGGGGCGCTACTTGTCTGCGTTCACCTTAAGAAAATATACAAAGAATTTGTAAGTTCTCTTCAGATGAATTCGAAGTGACCACTCATTTCACTCTACGTAGAGGTCTTCTGCGGGGCTGGTTTGAAAAGCACCCGTGAAAAGGTAGATGCCCAAATGGTGGAGAGGGTCAAGCATTTGCAAGACACTAGGTGCTGCAGACTGTTATAATATTGCCCCATAATGGAGGCGCCTGCAAATAAGACTTCTATAACGATTCATAAGGCATTTTCTAACACTGTCCCACGATATCCGTGATAAAGCTTGATGACGTTCATTGGTTTCATGCATTGGTTTTTGAGTTGTTTATTTCGAGGGATATATGTTAGTTCCTTGTCCAAAATAATGCCTAAAAATTTTACTCAGACTTCACTGGTAGCCTCTGACCATGCAGATCAACGTCCGGATTTGGATGGAGACCTCTCTTTCTTGAGAATAAAACGCAGGTGCTCTTTTGCGGGTTAAGGGTGAAACCCTGTTCGTCAGCCCACTTTGTTACCTTATTCAAGGCAAGTTTAACTTGACGCTCGCTTATTTCGAGGTTGAATGATCTGTTGCCTATCTGCACGTCGTCGCCGTATGTGCAATATAACATGCTTCGTAGAATGCAGGTATGTAAGGTATTTATTTTTATAATAAAAAGTGTGACACTCAGCACACCATCTTGCGGCACTCCTGTTTCCTGTACAAAAGTTCGAAACAAGACATTCCCCACTCGGACATGGAAAGTGTGATTAAACCAAAATTTTGAAATATATTGAACATATTACCTCCGAAACCTAAGTGTGAGAGGTATCGCAATATCTGAAAGCACCATGTGGTGTCACAAGCTTTTTTCATTTTGAGAAAGACCAATAGGAAAAGTGCTTACAAAGGAAAGCATCTCGGATCTGTGCCTAGATACGTGCCAGGTGGTCAACGGTAGATCTGCGTTCTCGAAACCCGCATTGGTATAAATCAAGTAGGCTGTGAGTTTCAAGGAAGTCCACGAGTCGGCCATTTATCATTCATCAAAAGATTTGCATAGGCAGCTGATCAGTGCATCGGCCCTGTAACTCGTAACGGAGGATGGATCCTTGGCTTCTTTCAAATGGGAATGTAATGGGCGCTTTTCAGCGTGAAGGGAAAACCAGATGACATTGTAAAGATAAAGTAAGTTTTTTCCCGTTTCGAGAGGTAGTTTCTTTAACAGACCACATGATCAGATCCCGGAGCGGAACTGCTGCAGCAGGTAAGAAATGCTGTAGTTCAGCTTGGGAAAATGTTCGTTGTACGCTGCGTATTTTGTACATTTGGTACTTAGTTTCTGCTTCTCTACCCTCGTCTTGTAGCCTTAGAACTCTTGATAGTAATGTGACGAGCTGGAAACTTGCTCAAAGTGTGCTTCTAGGTGGTGTGCTTGGTCGTCCAAGCTCTCAGTTTGTGTGTTCACCAGAGGAAGCGCTTATGCCTGTTTTTCTTCCACCCTTCTCAACCTCTTTCAGACCTTTAACTCATGTGTACGTGGAGTGATACCAGATAAAAAGTTTTGCTAACTTTCCTTTCTTGCCTGCCTACACGTCCTCCAGCCCTCAGTTTCTTTGTTCTTAAAATTTGTGAAAATCTCTGCTGTCGCTAGTTCTCGAAGCAATCTGTGCGCTTTGTTTTCTTTTTTACGCGCTTTTCGGTTCTCATTATTTCACAAAGGGACACGTCATTTATCAGATGGTCCACTTGTTTGTGGAATACATTTGGTGGCAACGTCCATTAAATGCCGTGAAGTAGTCCACAGATGCCTCTATGCTTTACGCGCACAAGTCATTTTAGGTTAACAGAGTATCTTTCCGAAACTGTTTCCAAACAGCTTTTTCGGTGAGCCATTTGGGTACCAGTGAAATATTATCATATGATGTTCGTGTACTCACAGGTACCGGGAAATGGTCACTTGCGTAAGGTATATTTATGATTTGTCATCACATTAGGGGTACAAGCGATCAAGATGCAATGCTTAGGTCTGCTGAGGAGTAGGTATTGTTACCATGGCGTTAATATGTAGGCTCTTTCCAATTCAGGAGACATTGAGCTATTCAAGAGAGAAATAAAGAGAAAATGCACTGTTCAATTAGGCGACCTCACACGTCGCAACGACAGTCACCCCCATAGACTAATGAAGGCATCAAAGTCCCATAGGACAAGATAGGGTTCGTGAAGTTCATCTATCAAGGACTGGAATTCATGTTAGTGCAGTCGAAAATTTGGAGGTATGTATGTAGATCAAATGGTGACGAGTTTGCTAAGAAGCACCACTTCAACAGCCACCACCTCAAGAGGTGTTTGGAATTTTAAGTGTTAGCATGCTATTTCTTGCCTAGCTATAACAGCTACACCTCAGGGTAATGCCATGGTGTAATCGCGGTCCCTTTGGAAAATAATATAACTGCGTAGAAAGTTGGTGTGTTTAGATTTTAGGACTGTTTTTGTACACACAGCACTTTCGGTGAGTTTTTGTGTAGAAGTTCTTAGACATCATCGAGGTTTGTAAGAAGTCCTTTGAGGTTCTATTGCATAATTTGTGTTTCCATATTGGATTGGAAGTAATGCTGTGTGTACGAAAATGAAGTAACTGTTTAAGTGGGAAGTTGCAGCTCAAGTGGCCGGGCCGTTGTCAGTACCTGTTAACGGTTTTTTTGTTTATTTTGCACGCTCCAGATATCCACATCGCACTTCCGGTACCTGACGTACCGTGTAGGTGTCTATGACCTCATGTGAGGCACTGCGCGCCCGCGTACGCGAGCTGCTGTTGCGTATTGGCAACCTCACCTGGCTAGACGCGGTCCCGAGACCCAGCGAACCTGCAGTCGCCTGGTCTGTGGCTTGGTAGGTGGGGCAGACTTTGCTGCTTCCACCGTGAGGGTGGCCACCACAGCCGATGGCTCACTTTGTGTGGGCCTGGGCAGTGGCGAAGGGTGATGCGACGCTGACCCCTGACTCGCCGCATTAGTGTACGTTGTGGTGTAGAAAGCCCAACACCTTCAGCGTGCTTCTTTGAAGGAGATGTTTTCGTGGATTTTCGGTGTAATAATGTTTTTTTACGCTGTGAACAAAACGTGAATAAGCCACGTGGTCTTCGCCACTCTTTACACAATGTTGGGTTTCATTACATTTGTCGTAGACATGGCCTTGTGAACCACATTTTGCACAAGCAGGTCGACCACGACAGCTCTGAGAACCATGGCCGAACCTTGGACTCTGGTAACATCGGCAAGGGTCTGATCAGTGTCGTAGGGTCTGACCAGTGTCGTAGTATAGCTAGTTTTGATTGTTTGTGGTAGTAACTGGTTGCAAAGATTAATACCAAGCGTTTTGTGGGGACTTCCTGATTGTTCCTTCAGATGACGATTCGTTTCACACTAGTCACATTGTTTTCTTTTCAGCCTTAGAGGAGCTCTGCACCCGTTAGATCAAGGAGGTCTGTGTTGAAAACGACACGTCCGGAGTTCATGGATCGACGGGGTATTACACTGATAGGAAAGTTGCCGTATGTTGCGAGGTTCTTAGGTTTGCCAAATGGAGTTTTGTTACAGACATCTAAAAGAAGGTCTTCACTAGTCATTTTCGTCACTTCACAGCCATCCCCTAACGTGGCTGTCAGTGATCGCGATAAAATGAAAGAAGACATTGTTGTGGCTGTCTTGCTGAGCTTCTCACTGTGTACAACATGGTAATAAGGAAATACTTCTTTTGGCCGGCTGCAAAAGTAAGTTCATCGGTGCGTACGCGCTTTGAGGCTGCAGGATCAGGCAGGAGTGGAAACACTCTATGGATGATAAGGGAATTTGATCGGTAACGATGGCGGCCCCAACCAGGGGAAGCTACAAGATTCGTGATATTAGAAACATGCTGATGCCAGCCGTACACCGCTACAATAACACAATGCGCGCATATAGGCCAACGTTGGTTAGTTGTACAAGGTTAACCCAAGCCGCCTATTTAAACAGTGAAGCGCCAGAAGAGATTAGAAGACAGAACAGATCAGAAAAATGACAAAAAAACATTCCAGCGCACCCGACATCCGAGCCACGTGGAAGCAGCTCGTCTTTCTGGCGCATTGTCTGGTAGTGGTGGTGCTGTTACGCCTGGGAGTCCACACCGAACGTCAATGCCTCGGCAAAGGCAATCTGTGTCAAGGCCAGCGATCGAGCCCGCCTGACGCGATCAACTCAATGAAGTCATCAAACGGTGGCGCCAATCTGTCTTACGCAACGCACAGCAAGCTCCCTCAGCTCACGAGACCGAAGAAGCAATCGGTTTCTTCCAGTTTGGCGAGTGTTACGCAATGCGTAGCAACATCACTCATCCTTGGGTGCGACCCAGCGCAGTGGCTCGGGATTTGATAATCATGACGCAGCCCAGCGGCGGGTCCCCATTGGTGGATTCTGACATCACGGCCAGCGGCACTTCTCGTTGGACGTTGGCGACGCGAAGGTCCATCTGGTGCCTATAAAAAAAAGCCAAGCGGCACGTCGCCAGCAGCTGACTTATGCATCAGAGAGCAGCCGACGTATTCCTCAGAGAGAAGACATTTCGGCTCTTCGACTGTCTAAGCTGTCGGTCCCAGTGCCGGATATGTAAAGCCTCTATTTCTATGCTGTACATAAACCTTGCCTTAACTCACCATCGTCTCGTCCGCTCGTCTATCAGCTCTGCGCAGAAGCAGTCGCGAGCTTAGTAACACACGCTACCAAACGGCTGATGATCTTGGCGGCGAGTTTAGAGCAGGGCGCCTTCGTGACCGTGTTGGCGTCGCCTTGTAACAACATTCATGCAGCAGGCACCCATTGAGATTAGTGGATGGAGGTAACGAATCAGAATGAGGTCAGAAACTTTTTTTGTTTAGCCATCGAATCAATTGCAAAATTTGTGGGTACAGGAAAAGGTCCAGTAATCAGAAACTAAATCGGGAATTCCTACATTATTGAAAATACAAAAATAAATTGACGCAGCGAACAGTGGTTAAGTAAACAGGCAAAAAAATACACCGCAGCCAGAACAAAGAAGAGTTCTACCTAAATTATGCAGTACCAGAAAGCAGCAAGAAAAACCGAAATTAGACAACAATATTGGAAAAGAAAGTTCGACACTCTTACACAGTTTCCAGATAATTACTTAGACAAATTTTGTGAAAAATGAGCCGTGAAAAAGAAAACGCAAATCAGTCGCAACCCATTTCAGCAATTCAGGATGCTGGTGCGATGCTCCGTCAACAGTAGGCTGTGTGAGAAGGCACGAAAGAAAACTAATAAGATAGAGGACCAACACTATTCAGATGATGAACTCGCTGTAAGGAAAGTCTCGACATTTTTTTTAATATGCTGAAGGTGACGTTTTCATTTCTGAAGGTCTGGTATTCCAGAGACGGATTGCAGTGAAGTGGGCTGTTTGCGATAGGTAGTGATTTATTATGATTATAGTTAAGATAAAATTGTGATCTAGTGTAAACCCTGTCAATTTTGTATTTTCTAGACCTTACCAGAGGAAGTATAAACAAAGAAAGCTAATTTTTGTTTGCCTAAAAACTATTGTTCCTAGGTTACATTTGGAAGTGTTGTCGACCACTAAGATGTTTGCATGTAGGATTTCATCAGCGTTCTTACGATAATGACTGCGGGTCAATTCTAATCAATTCTAATAGAGTTATTTTGCTTAGTTTCGAGTGAGACAAGATGACTGCTGCGTGTAGTGACCCAAGAAGGCGTACAGTGAATAATATGAGAATGAATAAAAGGACAGTGCAATGAAAGTAATCTTGGTTGCGAAAATATAATGTGAGATATAATTAAAACGTGTATGCCATAGGCCACTTTTTTCACAACTACAAAACATGTGAATTGCATTTATGGTCTATTTTTATTTCCAAGAAGGTCGCCTCATCGACTACTTCATTTGCGAATTAATTCAGAAATATGGGCACAGCGTAGTTATTCTCAAATGGCTGAAAGTGCAAAGCAACTAATTTTGTTTGAATGTGAATTATTTGCAATTTATTATTGGTGCTCCAAGTGGTCAAGCTTGAAAGGTCATGATTTAGTTTCTCTGTCAGAGATCGGAGGCATTTTTAGCATGTTTGTTAGCAGCATAATAAAGAACCGAGACCGTCAAAAAACTGTTATTCGAGACCAGGTAGAAGCGTAGGCCTAGCTAGCGAAATCAGCGACAGTCCGGGCCTAGCGTCTCGTGCTTAGTACTGACAATGTGTTTGCCGAGATTCGCATGACCCACTACATTCATCATTACATATTGTCACGTTATAACGTAACTGTAACCTGCTGATAATGGCACAGAAGAATGTCAAACTGATCGAACAACGGCAGTACGACTATTGGTTTTCTCTGCACGCGCATCTTTGTCCTCTTCTTAACAGCGGCACATACAAGCATGCCAGCATCTGTGGAAATAATAGTTTCCTGTACTAGTGGCATTACCCCCCTTTCCAAAGGACATCGTCCCGATGTCATAACATTATTGCCAGATGAAAACACGCACGATAAGCAGTACACAATGGGGTGTTCACAATCACTGTATGTCTACTCAAGGGAGTGTGACGAATAGTCAGCGTTGGTAAAATGGTTTCATCCTCGAAACATGAACGACGTGTGGCTGTTGTGAACGGCGGAATTGACGAGCCATGTCCTCGTCAAGAACCTCGTAGTTCACTTCACTGAGACGATGGAGAACTCTATAGGGACCAAAATAGCGGCGTAACAACTTTTCTGACCGGCCCCGTTGTCGAATGGGAGTCCACAACCATACTCGTTCTCCTGGTTGATAAGAGACATCGCGACGACGAGCGTTGTACCGCAGTGAGTCGATGCATTGTTGCTTATGGATTCGTTCGACTGCAAGCTTACGAGTCACGTCTGCCAGTCTGATAAATTCGTTCGTCTTGACACTAATTTGGTGTCTGTCTGGTAGAAGCATGGCATCCAGCATTGTAGTGACCTCCCTGCCATGAAGCAACCGGAATGGTGTGAATCCAGTTGTTTCTTGCACAGCGGTATTGTAAGCGAACGTGACGTAAGGGAGGATCTCATCCCAGTTTTTGTGGTCTTGGTCAACGTACATGGATAGCATGTCAGCGATCGTCTTGTTTAGTCGCTCTGTAAGGCCGTTGCTTTGTGGGTGGTATGCAGTAGTTTTTCGATGTGTTGTGCCGCTAAGCTGCATGACGTCTTGTATCATCCGGGCGGTAAAAGCTGTGCCACGATCAGTTATGACAACTGCTGGTGCTCCATGTCAGAGGACGATGTTTTTCATAAAAAAGTGGGCAGTCTCAATGGCGGTGCCACGTTGTAATGCCTTCGTTTCGCAGTAGCGCGTCATGTAATCAGTAGCGACTACAATCCAGCGGTTGCCGTCACGAGACTTGGGAAAAGGTCCGAGTAGATCCATGCCAATTTGTTGGAACGGTTGTGTCGGAGGAGCGACGGGCTTCAAAAAGCCGGCTGGGCGCTGATGTGGAGCTTTACGGCGCTGGCACTCGTGACACGTCTTCACGTAATGCTTCACGTCTCGACTGAGCTTAGGCCAGTAGTAGTGTTGGCGAATCCGGGCCAAGGTACGTGTGAATCCCAAGTGGCCTGAGGAAGGCTCATCGTGACAGGCGGACAAGACATCGGCTCGTAACGCTGGCGGGACAACGAGCAGGTACTCAGTCGCGTAAGGGTCGAAGTTTCTTTTATAGAGGATATTTCTGCGGACGCAGAACGATGATGACGAGCGGGCGAATGCTGGTGGTGGATGCGGCGTACGGCCTTCGAGATATTCGATGACTTGTCGAAGCTCGGAATCGTTCTTCTGCTGTTCAGCCAAGTCGGATACACTAACGGCGCAGAGAAAACGGCCGTCGACATCGTGATCACCTGACGCTGTCTTAAGAGGAGCTTGGGAAAGGCAGTCCGCGTCAGTATGCTTCCGGCCAGACTTGTACACGATTGTCAAATCGAACTCCTGAAGGCGTAAGCTCCACCTGGCCAGACGTCCGGAAGGGTCTTTAAGGTTCGCCAACCAGCAGAGCGCATGATGATCGGTAACAACTCTGAACGGGCGACCGTACAGGTACGGTCTGAATTTAGCTATTGCCCAGACAACAGCAAGGCACTCCTTTTCAGTTGTTGTGTAATTCGCCTCCGCAGATGATAAAATCCGACTCACATAAGCAATAGGGCGTTCGACGCCGCCTTGCCACTGGACGAGAACTGCACCAAGGCCGATGTTACTGGCGTCTGTGTGTAGTTCAGTGTCGGCATATTCGTCGTAGTGTCCGAGTAAGGGCTCAGACTGGAGACGCTGCTGGAGCTCGGAGAAAGCGCGTGTTTGCTCAAGGCCCCACACGAAGGGAACGTCGTCTTTTGTCAGACGAGTGAGGGGTTCGGCAATGTTTGCGAAATTTTGCACAAAGCGTCTGTAGTATGCGCAGAGGCCTAAAAATCGACGCACATCACGTTTGTTGGTAGGTGGTGGAAAATCTGCGACAGCCAATGTTTTGTCTGGGTCAGGCCGAATACCATCAGGGCTAACAAGGTGACCGAGGAACTTTAATTCGTTGTAACCAAAATGACATTTTTCTGGTTTCAGTGATAGGCCTGCCGTGCGAATTGCAGCAAACACAGATCTAAGTCGTTGCAAATGCTGCTCAAACGTTTGGGGGAAGACAACGACGTCGTCTAAGTAAACAAGGCATGCTTCCCACTTGAGACCGGAGAGCACTGTATCCATCATCCTCTGGAATGTCGCAGGGGCAGAACACAGACCGAAGGGCAGCACCTTGAATTCGTACAGACCACCAGGCGTTATGAATGCTGTTTTCTCTCGGTCGCGTTCATCAACTTCGATCTGCCAATAACCACTGCGTAAATCCATAGAGGAGAAGTATGTGGCGCGTCGGAGGCGGTCTAGTGAGTCGTCGATGCGCGGAAGCGGATAAACGTCTTTCTTTGTGACTTTGTTGAGTTTGCGGTAATCGACGCAAAATCGGAGAGTGCCGTCCTTCTTTTTTACTAGTACGACGGGGGACGACCATGGACTGTTCGAGGGTTGGATTATGCCATCTTCGAGCATCTGCTTCACTTGAGAACGTATAGCCTCTTGTTCCTTTTGTGATACTCGGTAGGCGTGCTGACGTATGGGTCGCTCAGCATGGTCAGTGACAATGCGGTGCTTTACGGTTGGCGTTTGTTTTATCTTGGATGTAGACACGAAACAGTCGCTAAACATGCGGAGGATACAGCGGATTTGCTCTTTCTGCGCACATGACAGGTTCGGATTGACATCGACTGCATCGGCTACCGCGGTGTCACTTTCAACGGCTGTAGAAATTGGGGCTATCGTCGCACACGCTTCATCGTCAATGGATTCGAAATGAGCGATCGTTGTTCGCTTGGCCAAATGTTGGTATGCTCCACTAAAATTGGTGACCAACAACTCAGTCATCCCACGTTTAAATTGAATTATGCCGCGGGCAACACAGATTTGCTGAGACAAGAGCACCGAAAGGTTGGCTTCAGCGATACCACGGCTGTCATGGTCTATGTCGCCCTGTACTGTAACGAACATACTGGTGCGTGGCGGTAGTGTGACGGTGTCGTCGACAATGCGAAGCGCAGTCTTCTGCGGATTGGTATCTCTAGACTTCGGGCCATAGTCGTCAGCAAACGTTACGAGGCAGTTTCGAAGATTTATAACAGCGCCATGCTCACGAAGGAAATCCATGCCAAGGATAACTTTCCGGGAGCATTCGGGAAGCACAACAAAAGAAGCAACGAACGTCGACTCACAGATTTGCAGCCTTGCGGTGCATCTCCCGATTGGTGTCAAGAGATGACCACCGGCTGTCCGAAGGTTTGGTCCATACCCCCAAGGAGTCGTGACTTTCCTGAGCTCAGCCACAAGTTCAGCGCTGATAACTGAGTAGTCGGCACCGGTGTCAACCAGAGCAGTCACTGGATGGTTGTCGACACGAATGGCAATGTCAGCAGAAACGGGTTCGTCAGCGATGTGTGGTGTCGGCTGAAAGGAATCGTCGAAGGGCGGTGGAAGGGTCGGAGGAGGCTGTTTTGACGATAGCTTAACAGCGGTCCCACCCCCGGAGGCCGCTGATTCTAGTTTCCCCGGCGTGGACTTGGGGACCTAGCGGATCGTCTCGCAACAACATCGGCGAAAGTGGAATATTGATTCGCGGACGTAGAGCGTCGAGGAGACGGAGAGCGTGATTGGCGTCGCTGAAGATTCGGAGACGGTAGACTTGCCAAGTATTCTGCGATGGCGCGGGGTCGTTCGCCGTCCCTGGGCCGACGAGCGTCTGGCCGAAATCCAGGTAGGCCCATATGTCTGTACGAGCACTCCCGGTACAAGTGACCTGGCTCACCACAGTGGTAGCATAGTGGCCGATTGTCGGAAGCGCGCCACACGCTAGATTTCCGCAAATTAGGTCGCGGATTCTCATAGTGTGGTGGGCCCGAGAAGTACTGCGGCATCTGCGGGCAAGTCGGTCGTTGGTTTTCATAGCGTGGCCCGCCCGAGAAGTGCTGTGGCGTCTGCAGGCTAGTCGGTCGGGGGAAATAGTTGGCTGCCGGTGCAGGAGTACGTACAGCTTCCGCATACGTTAGCAGAGGAGCTTCGGTTGGAGGTGGCGCTAATGGTCGTACCAGCTGCCGCACCTCTTCACGGACGACGTCTGTCAGAGCAGCCACTTGAGGCTGTGAAGGCACTGCGTGAAGCTTTTGCAGCTCGTCGCGTACAATGCTACGGACTAGCTCAGCAAGGTCTCTCACGCTCGTGACATCGGGTGTTACCAAGGGTGCTGACAGACATGCAAGGTTGTCGGACCGCTCATACTGCGAAGACCGCTGTCTAAGCATTCGCTCCATTGTCGTCGCTTCACGGAGGAATTCTGCCACGGTAGCTGGTGGGTTTCGTACAAGTCCTGCAAACAGTTGCTCCTTGACACCCCGCATCAGAATGCGCACCTTTTTGTCTTCCGTCATTTCAGAATCCGCTCGACGGAACAGACGAGACATCTCCTCAACGAACATGGCCACGCTTTCATTGGGTCGTTGATTGCGAGAATTGAGGAGACGTTCGGCTTGTTCTTTCCGGTCAGCGCTACCATACGTGTTCCGCAGCTAAGCGCAAAACACTGGCCAGGTTGTCAGGGTAGCCTCGTGATTCTCGAACCATATACGCGCCGAATCCTCCAGGTAGAAATAGACATACCGCAGTTTCCGGTGCTCGTCCCACTCATTGGCGACGGCGACTCGATCGTATTGGTCCAGCCAGTCTTCAACGTCTTCGTAGGGCTCTCCATGGAAGGGCTTTGACGTTCGAGAGGCTGGTAGCCATGGTGCTGGCGGAGTCGCGGTCGGTTCAGTCTGGCTTGCAGTCGTCGCATATGCCATAGTTCTAGAGCGTTCCGGAAGAGTGCTCAATTGGGGTGGTAGGCCTAGTTACCGCCGACTGCGTCGAAGGTTGGCTGTTTCTACTAAGGCGTCGATGTTGGGACCGAGATCTTCCTCGTGGTAACAGTGCATAGACTATTACCCAGCGCCTCCACCAGTGTCACGTTATAACGTAACTGTAACCTGCTGATAATGGCACAGAAGAATGTCAAACTGATCGAACAACGGCAGTACGACTATTGTTTTTCTCTGCACGCGCATCTTTGTCCTCTTCTTAACAGCGGCACATACAAGCATGCCAGCATCTGTGGAAATAATAGTTTCCTGTACTAGTGGCAATATTTTCCCCTCGCTGAAGATGGTGCCAAGTAAGTGTTCTAAGGTGTCGTGAGGACAAGTGGTTCGTGATATGGTTTGAGGCGATCCACATGTACGATTTCGCGGCCTCGGCGACGCAGGTCCACAGTGGCCGTGAGAGGTTCGATTAAATAGTTAACAGCGGAAGTTTGTTCTATGACGCGATACGGTCCATGGTACCTGCTGACAAACTTTGTAGAGGTACCAGGAGCAACACTGCGGGGCACCCACAGCCAAACAAGAGAGTTTGGCAAAAGTTGGTAGTTGGACCGTCCATCGTCGTGACGAAATTTCTTTAGCCTTTGTTCTTGTGTTGTAAGGGTGCGAGCTAATTGCCGACATTCTTCCGCATACCGCGCGGCTTCGGAAACTGGTGTGCCTTTGGATGAGTCGGGTCGGTAGGGGAGAAAGGTGTCGATTGGAGATGATGGTTCTCGATCATAAAGTAGAAAAAAGGGAGAAAAGCCTGTCGTTGCTTGAGGTGCCGTGTTGTAAGCGTACGTTACGTCGGGCAAGATAAGATCCCTGTTGGTGTGGTCGGAGGTCACATACATAGAAAGCATGTTGCCACGAGTACGGTTGAAACGCTCGGTCAAGCCATTTGTTTGTGGGCGATATGTGGTAGTACAGCGGTGAATAATTCGACAAGACGTTCTTGAATAACATCCCTGAGAAAGACGCGGCCTCGGTCACTCAAAAGTTCACGTGGAGTGCCGTGACGCAGAACAAAACGTTGAACAGGAAAGACGCAACGTCACGTGCCGTGGCGGCTGGTAGAGCGGCCGTTTCTGCATATCTCGTGAGATGGTCGATCGCTACAATAATCCAGCGATTCCCAGCTGATGTATATGGTAGAGGACAATAAAGGTCTATTCCAACCCGGTCGAATGGTCGCACTGGGCATGGTAACGGCTGCATTGGTGCAGAAGAACAGCTAGGATCGTGCTTGCGGCGTTAGCACTCTGTGCAAGATCGAATGTACTTTTGAACGAATGTGTACATGCCGCGCCAATACAACCGAAAAAGTAGCCTGGCGTAGGTTTTAAACAAACCGGCGTGCGCACACTGCGGATCGGCATGGAAAGCAGCACATATGCTGGCATTGAGATGCCTGGGTATGACGAGTAGCCATTTGCGACCGTCAGGGTGGTAGTTGCGGCGATAAAGTATTCCATCACGGATGATAAATCCACGAATCTTTGCGCTGCTCCGCAGCCATGTTGATGAGTCCTGATTGTGGAAGGAAGTTCTCTTGGATGAAGACACTCGCAATATCAGTAGAAACAGGCAAACGCGAAAGAGCGTCGGCATCGGCGTGCTTGTGGCCTGAGCGATGAATGACACGGATGTCGTACTCTTGGAGCCGTAAAGGCCATCGTGCCAAGCGGCCTGAGGGATTTTCGAGGGAAGATAACCAACAGAGAGCGTGGTGGTCGGTAACAACATCGAAAGGGCGGCCGTACATATAAGGCCGAATTTTTGTCATGGCCCAGATAATCACTAGGCATTCTTTCTCAGTTACCGAATAATTTGCTTCTGTTCTTGTAAGAGTGCGGCTCGCGTACGCAACAACATATTCTTGGTAACCAGGCTTTCGATGGGCGAGTACAGCGCCAAGACCGACACCACTAGCATCTGTGTGGATTTCTGTGGGAGCGCTTGAATCGAAATGACGCAGTATGGGTGGTGTTGTAAGTAGTACACGGAGCTTCGCAAATGCACTGTCGTAGGCTGGAGACCACGCAGATAGATTGTGGTCTCCCTGAAGTAGGTCTGTTAGAGGCGCCATGATCGAAGCGAAATCCCAGACGAAGCGGCAGAAGTATGAGCAAAGCCCAACGAAACTACGCAGCTCCTTAAGAGACGCGGGCCTCGGGAACTCGCGAACCGCACGTAGCTTAGCGGGTTCAGGAAGAACGCCATCCTTCGACACGACGTGTCCGAGAGTGTTAAGCTTGCGCGCTCCAAAGTGACACTTCTTCAAGTTGAGTTGGAGGCCTGCTGCAGAGGCGCAGCGTAGAACCTGTTACAAGCGACGAAGGAGCGTGGGAAAGTCGGGCGAGAATGCCACTACATCGTCTAAGTAGCCAAAACACGTGTTCCATTTGAGGCCTCGTAGGATAGTGTCCATCATGCGCTTAAATGTTGCCGGCGCATTGCATAGGCCGAACGGCATCACGTTAAATTCGTATAAGCCGTCTGATGTAACAAAGGCAGTTTTTGGCCTATCATCCGGATTCATGGGCACTTGCCAGTACCCAGAGCGTAGATCAAAGGAGGAAAATAACTCTGCGCCTTGTAAAGAGTCGAGGGCGTCATCGATTCGAGGCAAAGGATAAACATCCTTTCGTGTTATTTTGTTTAGGCGACGATAATCTACGCAAAAGCGTATCTTGCCATCTTTCTTTTTAACTAAAACAACCGGCGACGCCCAGGGACTGTTTGATAGTTGAACGACGCCTCGCTTTGGCATGTCACCTACTTGTTCATCGATGACACAGAGTTCAGTCAGCTAAACACAGTATGGTTGCTGCCGTAGTGGTGAGTGATTACCTGCGTCAATCTGGTGGCATACGGTAGATGTTCGACCTAAAGTAGCACTGTGACTGTCAAAAGATGGCCGAAACTTCTCAAGGAGGCTCAAAAGTTCACACCTCTGTTGTAGGTTTAGGCCTTCGTCGATGACACGGTTGAAAATGTCGGTAGTGGAAGAGTCATTCACGAAACTACCGGAGAGGGCACTGACTTCCGATGATTCACCAGGAACGTCAAGTGTAGCGATGGTTTCGAATGATTCTATCGAACCGATACATTCGCCTCGAAGCAGCGTAATCGTGAATGTGAGTGGCTTCTCCACATTCACCTTGGTCGCACCACCTTGAAGAGTAAGGAGAGCGGTTGAGAGCGGTGATAAGTGGCGATGAACGAATACAGCGGAAGGCGTGAAGAATGCGGTAGCGTCGACGACGGCGGAACACGACACAGGTGCGAAGACAGTAGCGCGTGGAGGGATCAGGGTGTCGTCACTAATGACCAACTTCGCGTAGGAAGAGCGATCGTGCACTGGTAGCGTATCACTAAGGGGACAAAAGGTGACTTCTGCACGGGCGCAATCAATGACGGCTTGGTGATGGGAGAGGAAATCCCAACCTAAAATGTCATGAGAACAGTGTGGGAGTACAACGAACTGCACTGTGTAGGGCACTCCTTAAATTACGAGGCTGGCAGAACACGCCGCCACAGGCTGCACAGGCTGTGCAGTGGCAGTATGAAGACATGAACCCAAGTAAGGCGTTGTCACTTTTCGAATTGAACGGCAAACGTTTTCGGCGATGACAGAAATTACGGCACAGTATCAATAAGGGCAACTACGGGTACACTTTCAAGAACGGTATTAATTACGTTCGGCGGCGAACGGAGAGGGCTTGTGCTTTGCACAAGCCCTCTCCGTTCGCCGCAGTTCTTGCATCGGGAACTGCGTCATTTAGTTTTCCGCGTCGATTGTAGGGGAGCGCCGGCGCATCAGGGAGGGCGAGCGTCGACGTGGAGAAGGAGGTCGGCGATCAGGAGATGGTCGGTGGCTTGGTCGAGGAGCGTACAATTCGGGGTCTGGAGTGTATTGAGTGTACGTGTAATCGTCCTCATATGGACGTGGGCTTTCACGTGAGTGGAGTGGGCGGCGGCGGCACAGACGTGGGACGTGCCCAGGTAGACCACACGAAAAGCAGATCGGTCGGTAGTTCGCAGTGCGCCATGAATAGGGACTCGGTGAACTGGAGGTCGTGGTTGCTGGGTGGCATATTCAGGAGCAGGCAGTGGAGGCGGCACTTGCAACGTCTGTTGTCGTGGTCGTGCTGCTGCTTCGGCCGACGTCAATGGTGCATTGACTGGTGGCACCACCTGCGGAGAAAGGACCTCCGACACTTGATCTCGTATAATTGTCCGTAGAGTAGCGCTAAGCGCGCACTGCACTCCGGTAGGCAAGAGATGAGCGAGAGTTGGCGGGCAACTTCTTTGCGCACAAAATCTTTGATCTGCGAGAGGAGGACAGGGTCGTGCGAGGGAGTTAAGCCGGACATTGATTCCTGATGTGGGACAGCACGGCGGGTGACGAGACGTTGCCGGCGGAGCTCATCATAGCTTTGGCAGAGCTCGGTAACTTGGGCGACAGTAGCAGGGCTTTTTGAAATGAGCATCTGGAGGGCGTCCTCTTCAATACCCTTAAAAATATTGTCACGTGCTACAGAAAGTCTTCAACTAGAAAGAACTGAGCCGGCGGAGAGACGCACCGAAAACTTGCAAGATGGCTGCTTCAATAATAAACAACTGGCCAGAGCACGCGCTGCCCCAAAACATCGTCTTCCATTCTCGCGGGCAGCCATGGCTTGCGCTCGCCGTAACCAGTGGCCAAGTGGCATTATTCCCCCTCTGAGAAAAAAAGGCATCAGTCTGATGCCCGGAAAGTACAAAGGCAAAGTCGGGGCGAACCAACCGAAAATACGCGCATACACAAAAACAGCGATATGGTTCATGCGCAGTCGCACTACCGCGTGAAGTACGGCTTCAGGCGCACCACGTGGACAATCTCTGAGGAGTGCCTTCGCCGTCGTGGTGAGAAGGCGCCGTCAGGGACTACCTCGTAGTTCACATCGCTCACGCGTCGCAAGACTTTGTATGGTCCGAAGTAGCGACTTAGCAGTTTTTCCGACAATCCCTTGCATCGAACTGGAGTCCACACCCAAACTTGATCGCATGGATGGTATTCAACTTGTCGATGGCGAGCGTTGTAGCGGCACGCGTCTGTACTCTGCTGGTGCGTAATGTGTAGGCGTGCTAACTGGCGTGCTTCTTCGGCGTACTGGGTAAGCTGCACAGCATCAGGAGTGATCAAAGCATCGCAATTGTGTGGAAGCATCGCATTCAGCATGGTCTGGACCTCACATCCATAGACAAGACGGAAAGGCGTGAATCGAGTAGTTTCCTGGACGGCAGTATTGTACGCGTATGTGACGTACGGTAGCACCAGGACCCAGGTCTTATGCTGGACATCTACGTACATAGATAACATGTCAGCGATGGTCTTGTTGAGTCGCTCTGTCGAGCCGTTGCTCTGTGGATGATATGCCGTGGTCTTGCGATGGCTCGTCTAGCTGAGCTTGAATACGTCATGAATGAGCTGGGCCATGAATGCTGTTCCTCTTCTGTGATTACGCATGACGGGGCGCCATGGAGAAGAACGATCTGGTCCATAAAGAATTGGGCGACATCGGAAGCAGTAGCGCGTTGTAGTGCCTTTGTTTCGGCGTAATTCGTCAAATAGTCGGTGGCTACTACGATCCACTTGTTGCCGGCAGATGATAGTGGAAAGGGCCCCGGTAAATCCATTCCTATTTGATGAAATGGCGCTCTGGGTGGTTCTATTGGTTGAAGAAGCCCCGCGGGCTTTAGTGGCGGGGATTAGCGGCGTTGACATTCGCGGCAGCTTTTCACGTATCGCTTATCTGATGCAGAAAGCTTAGGCCAGTAGTATGCTTGTCGAACTCGAGCGAGAGTTCGAGAGGAACCTAAGTGACCAGATGTGGGCTCATCGTAGCAGGCAAGAAGAATGCCGTCACGCATGTTTGCTGGCACGACTAGAAGATAGGTTCTCTCATTGCCGTTCGAGTTTTTTTTATACAGGACACCATCTTGCAGACAGAATGATGACAGACTTCGAGAAATACATCAAGGTATGGACGAGTTGCGTCCTTCAAGGTTTTCGATAACTGCGCAAATTTCATCGTCCGCACGCTGTCGCGTAATCAGATCTGTTGTAGTAAGGACCCCAAGGAAACCATCGTCATATTCGATGTCGTGGCCACAAACTTCGACAGGTGCACGGGATAATGAATCAGCATCTTCGTGCTTGCGGCCCAGTTTGTAAGCGATCGTGAAATCGTATTTCTGCAGACGAAGACTCCATCGTGCCAGTCGCCCACACGGGTCCCGTAGGTTGGCTAACCAGCACAACGAATGATGGTCAGTCACTACCTTGAAGTAGCGTCCGTAAAGGTAAGGCCTAAATTTCATAGTGGCCCACATAACAGCGAGGCACTCTTTCTCTGACGTGGAGTAGTTGACCTTGGCGCGGGAAAGAGTGCGGCTAGCGTACGCTATCACTCGCTCTGTGCCCTCTTGTTGTTGTACGAGGATAGCACCAAGACCCACGTTGCTGGCGTCAGTATGAATTTCAGTATCAGCGTCTTGGTAAAAGTGAGCGAGGACTGGTGGTGTCTGCAAACGCTCCTGTAGTTCACAGAAATCTGCGTTCTGTTCTTCCTCCCAGACGAATGGAACATCTTTGCGAGTGAGTCGAGTGAGTGGTTCAGCAATCCTAGAAAAATTGGCTATAAAGCGGCGGTAGTACGCGCAGAACCCCAGAAAGCGACGCACTGCCTTCTTATCACGTGGAACAGGAAACGAGGCCACGGCGGTACTTTTGTCAGGGCCTGGTCGAATACCCTCCGCACTATCAACATGGCCGAGAAACTTAAGTTCCTTGTAACCGAAATGGCATTTTTCTGGCTTCAGTGTCAGGGTAGCAGAGCGGAGCGCTTCCAGCACAATCTGAAGACGCTTCAGGTGCTCCTAAAAGGTGGAAGAAAACACGACAGCATGATCGAGGTAAACTAAGCACGTGTGCCACTTTAGACCGGTAAGAACAGTGTCCATTATTCTCTGGAATGTCGCAGGTGCAGAACAGAGGCCGAAGGGAAGCATTTTGAATTCATATAGGCCATTCGGTGTAACGAAGGCGGTTTTTTTCACGATCTCGTTCATCAACTTCGATCTGCCAGTAGCCACTTTTCAAGTCTATCGATGAAAAATACTTGGCTCGCCGCAGTCTGTCGAGGGAATTGTCGATGCGAGGCAGCGGATAGACGTCTTTTTTAGTCACGCTGTTAAGTTGTCTGTAGTCCACGCAGAAGCGCAGTGATCCATCTTTTTTCTTCACGAGCACGACAGGAGATGACCAGGCACTTTTCGATAGTTGGATAATGTCATCTTGCAACATCTCTTTGACTTGAGTATCTATAACGTCACGTTCCTTTGCCGAAACGCGGTAAGGGTGTTGTTTTATGGGTGAGGTGTCGGTATACGTAATTATTCGATGTTTGGTGATTGGTGTCTGACGAACCTTCGTGGTAGACGCGAAGCACTCTTTAAATTGATATAGCAGTTCACGTAGCTCGGTCTGTTGTTGTTCCGAGAGGGTCGAGTTGACATCGACTTTTCCAAGTAGTGAAGTCACGTCGCTTGGTGTCGGTCGAAGCCCGTCGTTGGCTGATGTAGATGCGAAGCATTCAGAAACGTCTGCGATAGGGTAGGCGAAAGCGATGGCGGTGTCACGAAACAGGTGCCGGTACTCGTTACTAAAATTAGTCACAAGTAGGGTAGAGTGTCCGTCATAAAGCGTGACGAGGCTGCGTGCAGCGCAGATACCTAGCGCGAACAGAAGCGTCAAGTTGCCTTCGGCGACAACCTCACCATCCCGTAACTTGTCAGATACCACATCAACTAGGACACTTGAACGCGGAGGCAACGTGATGCTGTCGGCAGAAATGCGAAGCGTGCTGTCACGGATGTCATCAGGTATGTCGGAGGATCCAGCTGTCGAAAACGTCACGGTACGCTCTCGAAGATCGATAATAGCGCCGTGCTCCTGCAAAAAGTCGACTCCGAGGATCAGGTCTCGGAAACAGTCACGAAGTACGAGGCAGCTGGCGAGAAACGTACGTCCTCGAATGCCCACACTGATAGTGCACATGCCGATTGGGGTGACTACGTGCCTGCCGGCAGTACGAATTTGTGCTTCGTACCAAGGCGTTACAACTTTCTTTATGTGCGCTGCTAGTTTCTCGCTTATGATCGAGTAGTCCGCACCTGTGTCTAATAACGCACTAACGTCGTGGTGACCGTCGACTACCAAATGTATATCCAGAGAAAATCTGCTTCTGGCTTTCGTCGCTGTCATCGGGGAATCGCTCCGTGTCCGTGCTTGCGTCGGTGGGAGGCCTTGCTTGCGTCGAGTGTCAGCGGCCTCGCTCCCGAAGGTCGCTGTCGTTAGTTTTCCCACCTAGGGCTTGGCGAACGCGCCGGCGCCGCTCCTGGAAGGCTCCGGAAATTCGGAGAAGATCGCCTTGGGGATGGGGACCGTGACTGCCGCCGCAGTGGCATGCGCTGCTGTGAGAGGTAATCTTGAATAGCTCTCGGTCTTTCGCCAAATCTCGGCCGTGGTGTGTCGACGGCAAAACCCTGTAGACCGAGGCGACGATAGGGACATTCCCGGTACACATGTCCAGCTTCACCACAGTGGTAACACAGTGGCCGTCTGTCTGGTGTGCGCCATACGTCGGATTTTCTGGGAAGTGGCTGCCGATTTTCTAAGTGCTGAATTGGCTGCAGCGAAGGAAGTGCATCCTGATGCATAGGATTAGCGAAGCGCGGTGAAGCAGGAATATATCGGCTTACAGCTTCTGCGTATGATGCACGATGTGGCTCCGCCGGGACAGGCGGGACATAGCTGGAAGGCGGAACTTGGAGAGCCTGTCATACTTCGATTCTGACAAGGCTGCAAATAGACCCTGCAGTACGTTGGGAGTGGAACTGAATATTTTGTAGTTCGTCGCGCACCACCGATCGAATGAGATCGCAAAGAGACTCGATGTTGATGTTGCCTGCCGCACCTCCGATCTGACCTATTGACGAAGCGGCACTCACTTGCCGGTCGTACACAGTAGGGCGCTGCTGCAGCACTTGCTCCATGGTTGTGGCTTCGGTCAAAAATTCAGCCACAGTCTCTGGCGGACAGCGAACGAGGCCAGCAAAAAGCTGCTCCTTCACTCCTCGCAATAAATGACGGACCTTCTTTTCTTCGGCCATGTCGGGGCCAGCTCGACGAAACAGGCTCGTCATGTCCTCGACCTACATCATGACGCTTTCATTCGGCATTTGGAGGCGCGACTGAATCTCTCGCTCGGCTCGTTCGCGGCGATCGGGATTGGCTCAACTTGCCAGCAGGTATCGACGAAAGACGCTACACGAGGGAAAAGACTCACGATTTTCGTACCAAGTACGAGCGCCGTCCTCCAAGCTGAAATACACGTTCCTCATTTTGTCGAAGTCAGTCCAACCATTGTAATCCGAAACCCGTCCGAACTGGGCCAGCCAGTCTTCGACATCCTCCAAGACGGAACCGTGGAACATCTTCGGCACACGTGGCTTCCACAGCGTATGATGCGTGGTCGCACCGCTTTCCTGTGCGTTGGAGGCTGCAGCGCCTTCCATAGCGTTCGGGGGTGTGACAGACGTCATCTCAGGAAGAGGTCCGCGCTCAGGAGGTAGTCCTCGGAGTCTTCGGCTTGAGCGGTGGACAGGTGTTGTCACTGCAGGTACAGGGCTACCTGGAGGCGCTTGGAATATCGGCTGGGGGTTACCCAGCAGCTCCACCAGTTGTCACGTGCTACAAAAGGTCTTCAACTAGTAAGAACTGAGCCGGCATAGAGACGCACCGAAAACTGGCAAGATGGCTGCTTCGATAATAAACAACTGGCCAGAGCACGCGCTGCCCCAGAACATCGTCTTCCATTCTCGCGGGCAGCCATGGCTTGCGCTCGCCGTAACTAGTGGCCAAGTGGCAATATGCTTGATGCGGTCCACCTCTGTCATGTTCACATCGACGCGTTTGCACAAGTCAATGACGTTTTCTATGTAACTTGTAAAGTTATCACCAGGCAGTTGAGATCTCGACTGAAGGCGCTGCTCCGCACGAAGTTTGCGGACAGATGGACGACCGAAGACTTCGCTGAACTTTGCCTTGAATGCTGTCCAGGTGGGAACGTCGGTCTCATGGTTCCGAAGCCTAAGTGGGCAATGCCATTGAGGTAAATGCCGACAGTGGCCAGTCTCGTGGCTTCGTCCCATTTGTTCAAGACACTCACGAGTTCGTAATTAGCCAGCCAGTCGTTGACGTCGTGATCGTCAGTGCCGCTGAATATGTGAGGATCCCTCTGACGGACCGCGCCGGAGCACACTATGGCCTGGGAAGCCACAGGAGGAGGGCTTGTGGCAGATGCAGTGGTCATGCCAGCAGGTAGAGTCCGGCTTCGCAACTCCAGGATTGCAAGGAGATCCCGCAAACTCCACCAATTATAATAAAGAACTGAGACAGTCAAAAAACTGTTATTCGAGACAAGGTACAAGCGTAGGCCTAGCTAACGAAATCAGCGACAGTCCGGGACGAGCGTCTCGTGCTTAGCACTGACCATGTGTTTGCCGAGATTTGCATGACCCACTACATTCATCATTACAGCAGAAAGATTGGAATTGTAATCTTTTTATTTGTTTGTGGTTGGACTGGGGGGGTAGTCCCCTTCTCTTTGACATCTTTCCCCTTATATATTTTCATGCTGTGAGCTGAGAATTTTTTTTTCCTACCTCACAATAAAGAATGTGCATGCATTCGTATTGCTACCAATCACATCAAGTAGTACAGTGCTCAGCCATTTGAGGCTACACCAAATCGGTTACCGCAGCTTCAGTAGCCAATAACCTTCAAGTGTGGATTGCAATACTTTTAATGTCTGGCCTAAACATATTCATTATACACTCCTAAAAGAGAATGCTACACGCAACTCCAAGCACTTAATTTTAAGAAAATCATAAACCTCAGTTTTAAGTGTCCAGAATATATAAGCTGTTGCAGGTCAGCTCCCTAATATTAAATGCGAGGAGAAAAGAGGCCAATGTGCACTATCCCCTCCCCCTATCAGTAAAAATGACAATGCCAAAAGCGGAAGCCTAAATTTGCCTAGGTTAAATATGAGATGCTCTTTAAATGTGCTCCGTTATTTGTAATTTCCGTATCAGCCATACTCGCTTTTTGATTAGTCGAAAGAATTTAGGTCATGCCGGAAGCACCCGTGTGTAATGCGATGCCGTGACATGTGCGAAAAAGGTTCATTACGTACAAGATTGTACATCTGTATAGATTTTGGTTGGCCACACAATAGAACACTCCTTACACTTATGATATTTTATGATTGTTCCAAATGGCCTCGGCTCTACTAGAACAATGAACTCCCCTTCTTGCCCACTGCTCACGCGGGTGTTGAGCATCGTTGGCGGACTGTACTTACGTCTACGTCAAGAAAACCACAAGTTCAAGACAACTGTCAGTAATATAGAGAGGTGGGCAAGTCGGAAGGAAAGCACCTTTGTAAAAATCAAGGCGAACAAAACAAAGTGCAAGGTGAAATATGATGATGAAATATCCCGTAATGCTTTTTGTACGCCGACTGTCGGATCGGCTGAATAAAAATAGCTCAAAGTTTTTTGGCGCCATTTTGTTTTTTTTTTCAAACGTAAAAGTAGGCAAAGCTTGGGCTATGATTGAGAAGACCGGAGGAACAGCAGGTGAAGGTTGCTTGGTAAATCCTCGCAGTGCCACTCTCTCCAGCTTTGCTGGTGTTTTTAAAACTCCTCTTTCCTGTGGACAAGTGTACATTGGCCACTCCGGTAAATGCATTACTGAAAGACTTCATCATTAGGATACTTTATAAAGAACGCTGACGTCAAACTTTTCGGCCCACTGCGGATCATGCGGGCGTAAACCATTTTTCAGTAGCAGTCGTCATGCTGAAACAAAAACACAAAAAATTCAGCCATATCTACGGAATGATACTAAGTGGTCGAAGCTCGAGAGGGGTAAATCATCGCTGAACTGTAACTCTCCCATGAAAAGTGAGCCCATTACATCAATAGAAAGACGTAAGACTGCGCGTATATTATACAAATCAACTGTTGTTTTGTTTTGTTTTAGGGGTGAAGCTTCTTATGGCGTGGCTTGTGCGTTCCTCGTAGTACGTAACCACCAGTGGCACATACCCGAAATAGGTATAACGTTTGACCTCCAAGGTGGTGCCGGTGAGAGATTTCTTCTGTGCGTTGTATAGCAATAAAAAATAGTGCTCAATATACATGCCAATGGCTGCTAATGGAGAATGAAAGACAGGAGCATTCGGCTTTTAGTCAACGCACACGCTGCGATCCTCATTAGCAGCCATTGGCATGTACATTGAGCAATATCGGACAAGAAATGGTTGCTACATTATACTCGCTGGGTGTAACCTCCTTAGCTTTAGAAAGGTTTAGCGAGCGTTGAGCCGCAGGGCCATGAATACAATGAACTAGTATATACCATGAATGAATTCGAGGTGGTTAAAGGGGGGAAGCAGATACGAAGCGCAAGCCGTAAGAATTTAAAAGCTGAATCCTCCTGTCTCTCATTTCACATTAGCAGCCACTGGCATGTACATTGAGCACGATCTGACAGGAAAACGTTGCTACGTTATACTCGCTAGGCGTAACCTCCTTGTTTTTAGAAAGGTTTAGCGAGCATTAGGCCGCAGTGCCATGAATACAGTGAACTAGTATATACCATGAACTCAAGATGGTTGAAGGTGGGAAGCAGACCCGAAGCGCAAGCCGTAAGAAAGTGTGCATGTGCCACCTCTCGTTTAGTCCTTGGAATGCCCACTGAATGGCGGTGCTTCTATATGGGGAATATGTGATAAAAAGATGCGAGGTGGTGGGACTTGGAGTGTTGAATAGATGGACGAACGGACACACAGACATGGACGCATGAACGGACGCAGGGGCGGACGCATGAACGAACGCAGGGACGGGCGCACGAATATACGCATGGACGGTCACACAGACAGACGCATGAACGGATGAATGCTTCGCCCCACTCTCCATCATTCACTCCGTGGATATGCTGCAATTTTTTTGTTTGTTGTTTTGTTTCTTCGTTTTTTTCATTTCTTTGTTGTCATGGTGGCTGGATTGTGAGGTCATTTCATTATTACGGCTTTATGGTCCGTGAAATGAAGCGAGAGAGGCTTTTGTACTGGCTGCAGTGTGAAGTTTGCAAACACTAATGGCGAATTTCATTGGGAGAGCAGGAGCGTTCAAAAGTACACTGAAAGTGCACTTTTCAGAGCCGGCGTGTTTCAAAGGTCGAACAAGGGCTGAAGCACTGCCATCCATCCGTAGAGCAAGAGTGCGTTCGCTGCGCCGAGAGCAGCCAGGAACAGTTTGTAGAGCTCTCGCCTGAAAACCGGAGTACCACGAGTCACGTGGCCTCTGAACGTCACAGTTTCGGAATATTTCTTCAGCCGGTGAGCGCCGCAGCAACGGTAGCAACCATGTGTAGTTTGACACCACTGTTTTGTAGGGATGGCTACGATGACAGCTGGACGTCTGCGGAATGGGCCATTGCACAAACATACTAATTATTAGGATAATGAAGAACACATGGCTGACCGATATCACGCCTATTCTACTGCTGCCCCGGAGGGAATATGCTGGGGCTTGAAATGTTTCAGTGACATGGTCTTCCTACTCGTCACGTCCTCACCTGCCTTCCGGGAGCGCAGCGCATTCCAATGGCAGGTTGAGTGGTCCTGCTCTCAGTGCTCTGCCCCCCTCTCCTAACTGCCCTGCCCTTCTACTCCTGTTCTCTTAATGGAATTCTCTATAAATCTATGCACGTCCCTCGGATCGTACTAGGTTGCATATGGATACATCTGAGTGCGTATTTGGAAAGTATGTGCTGCACAATGCAGTCATTGGCAATGAAGTGCGTCCACCCATCTGTCCATCTGTCTGTCTGTCTGTCTGTCTGTCTGTCTGTCTGTCTGTCTGTCCGTCCGTCTCTCTGTCCGTCTATCCGTCCGTCCGTCCGTCCATCTATCCGTCCGTTCGTCCGTCCGTCCGTCCGTCCGTCTGTTTGTCTGTCTGTCTGTCTGTCTGTCTGTCTGTTTGTCTGTCTGTCTGTATGTATGTATGCCTGTCTGTCTCTCTGTCTGTCTCTCTGTCTGTCTGTCTGTCTGTCTGTCTGTCTGTCTGTCTGTCTGTCTGTCTGTCTGTCTGTCTGTCTGTCTGTCTGTGACTCACACTAGCACCACCTGCTGAGTGAGTCATACAACTAGGTGGTTATGAACCGGTCACAGACATGCATGGACAGACCTACGGCTTCAGGAGCTTGGCCCCTAAACATGCTCGGGAACTCGCGGAAGCGTTATTCATCAATCTTAAAGGTAAGGAATGCATATTTCAACCATTTGTTTGTTTGTTACATTGCAGCTAACGCAGGCTTAGCCACTTGTTTAGTGTCACCTGAAACTTCTGGGCACACATGGTGTTGGTCTTCGGTGCGTTCGTTTTTGTTTCAGTAAACAACTGTTTTTGATAGCGCTCACACTGTGGGCTTCTCAGCTTGTGCTCCGTCGTGTTCGCGCTCATTTTTACACAAATACTTCAGGAAAATTTTACAACGGCACAAGAACGATGTCAAGAAGAAGAAGCACGTTGCGTCCAATGCTGTGGGCGTGCACTGTGATACTACGTCACACGCTATCAACTAAAAAAAACCTGTGTGACTGCTAAAAAGAAAAATCACGCTTCTTGTTTTCATCTCGAGTAGTTATTAACTGAAACCACGCCACACACTCATAAAGGACCCCTGAACATGCTCTGAAATAAAGAGCGCTTTATTTTTCCCCAGCTTTGTCCGCTCTTGTAGCACAATTCATGCCGTTGGCAGTTTGTTCACATGCTCTCAGTATGAAAAAATTGGCAGATGCCACTTACATTTGGAATCGATATGTGAAGCACGAATGAGAAATGTTAATATGTTACTATACAATCAGCACAACGTTACGAGGTGGAAGTAAATAATGCCGTACATGACTTCCATGTCATGATTATCATGTTTGGATATGTCGTTTACCTTCGTCATCTATTGACGTCATATGTTACAAAATTTAATATATGCGGAGCTAGTGAAACGGCCGCAAGCATGCTATGAGCGTGGTATGTTGTCATGTTCTCACATGACACGCGTGTCAGTATTACCATGTTTGCACCAGTAGTATATTTTCGTCATCCATTGACGTTACTTAACACCGAATTTAGTATATGTGAGCTTGCGAAACGGCGTCGAGCGCACCATGAAGGACCCATTCTGCTCTAACGTAGTGTTGGCGCATGCGCACGCTGGGTACAGCAACGCTACGTTAGCAATACGCGAGTACTCTATAGCCTGACGCCAGGCGCGACCAGTGTCCGTCGGCGCTACCCGACGGTAACCGACAAAACATGCGACATGCTGCATTTCACGCCGGTGCGTTACCCAGACAACACTCCGTCTTCCTCTTTTCGTGACTAGGGTGCCTGACGCCCTGAAGAGCACATGCGTCAAAGCGACGCAGTGCGGCGTGTGCCTGCGAGTATATGGCAGGACCGGCGCCTGGCATGGCAACGCCGGCTTGACGCAACGAAATGCATGCCGGCGAGCACGCGCACCGCATCACGTCTAAATGTATTGCCACCTTGACTGTGGCATCTAGTCATGTTCTCACACGAAACGCATCTCATGATTATCATGTTTACCAGTCGCATACCTTCGTCATCCACTTACGTCCTGTAGTACCGAATTTGGTATATGTGACGCTAGCGAAACGGTCACGAGCGCATCATGAGTCATGTAGTCATGTTACAAGATACGCATGCCATGATTTTCATGTTAGAGTGTGTCGCTTGTGTTTTCCATGCAATCATGCAATACCATACCAGTTTTTCAACATACCATGTGAACGAAACCACCGCAAGAGCTGCAGTACCATGAAATGCAACTCATGACATTCATGGCATACATGTCATGGTTTTCATGTTATGACTTGTCAAATACGTTCTTCATGCAGTCACGTTATGCCATACTAAGTTTGTTATCGATACCATTATCGAAACAGCCAGGAGGCCTAAAAGTCATAAGCGTCCAGATAGATCGATCAATATCATAGAAAGATAGAGAGATAAATAGATAGATAGATAGATAGATAGATAATTAGATATATAGATTCTCTAATTCATTCTTTTCATCCGTGTTTAATATTAAGCATGATCATCTTCCAGAAATTGTTGAACGCGATTACTCATTCATGTCATCTATAGATATAACAATTGAAGGTATAGTAAAAATTATTTAAAATCTGAAGATGTCATCATCTTCTGGTATTGACGATATCAATTCAAAATAATTAAAAAAACATTGTTTATGTGTCTGGTACTATCCTGTTTCACTTTTTTCGGCAGTCGCTCACTACAGGAATGTCGCCTTCTGACTTGAAGGTAGCGAAGGTAGCGCCAGTCCATAAAAGCGGTAGTAGAAGTTCACCTGGAAATTATCGCCCCATTTCCTTGAAGTGCATATGTTGCAAGATGCTTGAACATATCATAGCTTCTAACATTTAGGCGCATCTAGAATCTAACAATTTCTTTTTCACGAACCAGCACGGGTTCCTAGAGGGTCGTTCTTGCGAGACTCAACTCTTTGAGTTCACCACTGACCTACATACTAACATGAACAGTAATCTACAGACAGATTATTTATTTCTTAATTTTGCAAAGGCATTCGATCGTGTGCTCATTGTCGCTTGATATTAAAACTCTCATCACTGAAACTTGATTTACTCACGCTAACATTGCTCAGAAACTTCCTAACTGACCACCAACAATTCACTATCACCAACAATCACTCTTCATCCCTTTGTTACGTTTCATCTGGTGTACCACAGGGCAGTGTTCTTGGTCTCTTTTCTTCATCTACATTATTGACCTGCCTGACAACTTATCCTCATGCATGCGTATATTTGCCGATGACAGCATTATCTATCGTCCCATTCGCAACAATAGCGATCATCTGTCTCTTAAAAAGATCTCGAGCATATTAATGAGTGGAGCAAAACATGGCAGATGACACTTAATGTTTCCAAATGCAAACTCATCACCTTTAGTCACAAACGTGATAACTTTAATAGCCAATACACAATTGATAATAGCATTGTAGAACGCACTGATCATTACAAATACCTAGGCGTAAACTTAACTTCTACACTTTCGTCGTCCACACATATCTCTTTTATCTGTGCCAACACATCAAGATCATTAGGTTTTCTGCACCGAAACTTATAGAGTGCTCCCTTCGATGTACGCAAATGGGCTTATCTTGCTATAATACGTGCTCAACTGGAGTTCGCATCCTCCATTTGGTCACCGTATCAACAATACCTCATAGATAAGTTAGAATGTACACAGAACAGAGCTAGTCAATTCATAGCACGTAATCACAGCTATCCGTCCAGCGTAACGCAGATTACACATAGCCTTGCACTCGAGCCACTGAAAATTCGCCGCGACATCTCACTTTTGTCACTATTTCACAAACTCATTCACACCAGCATGATGCCATCTGTTCACCTTAATCTAGCATATCGAACTTCAAGCACACTACATAACACCTTTAGCTTATCACGCATGTACGGCAGAACTAACGCTTTCAACCAGTCAGCTCTTCCACGAGCTATTGGTTTGTGAAATAATTTGCCAGATGATTTCGCGTCAAAACAAGACCACACAAAGTTCTATCATACTCCTAAAAATACTTATGCACCAAAAACTGCTCTATCGCATCTCCGTAATCATCTGTGCTTATAGGGCTGTTGCCGATGGTTTTGCACTATTGTTAGGTTGTAGTTACTGTCATAATATTTTTTTGTATTTCACCTTCACATACTGTAACTCACTTTTCTAGTATGTATTTTGCTTACATGTTCATAAGTTGAACTGCATTTTCTATTATATTCAATATTTGCCTATATATATATATATATATATATATATATATATATATATATATATATATATATATATATATATATATATATATATATATAGGAGAAACACGTTTATATTTAAGGGCTCGTTTTTCGTGTTTACACAATATTAATGATATCTAACAGACAATAATGCCAAGGAAGGTATAGGGGAAGTTATTAGGCCAATGGTAACGTAAATGAGAAGAAAGAAAAGTGGGTGAAAAGATAACTTGCCGTGGGCAGGATATATATATATATCCTGCCCCTATCCTGCTATATATATATATACACTATCTGTACCTCTGTACCACCCCCCTTACACAATGCCTTCCCCTCGAGCGCTCTGTAAGCTACTTTAAATAAACAGATAGATAGATAGATAGATAGATAGATAGATAGATAGATAGATAGATAGATAGATAGATAGATAGATAGATAGATAGATAGATAGATAAATAGATAGTTAGATAGATAGATATATAGATAGATAGATAGATAGATAGATAGATAGATAGATAGATAGATAGATAGATAGATAGATAGATAGATAGATAGATGATAGATAGATACGCTCAAAGTCGCCGAAGTTTGCTAAGAAATGCTTCGCATTTATTCAGCTCTTGGTTGATATGCCAGACATGTTTGTTGTAAATTGTTTCGTACTTTTATTTACTATGTTGTCGCGTGCCCTGCCAGTCTTGTCTCGCATGACTATCGTGCGCGATAAACTGATTTCACTTCACTGAGGTGGCGACTGTGCAAGGAGAAATAGCGTGCAGTGGAAAAGCTTCAAATGCTCACCTGCCGAAGGCGTACCCTCGTATTCAGCAACGCTGCTTGACTTTACCTTCACTTTCCATCGACTTCGATGCAGAACAAACGCGTTTCGAACGCGCTGTCTTTAGGTGGTGCCAAGGCAGCACAAACGCACAGACGAGCGATAAAAACGCGCTGCATTGAAGTCGGTTTCTACTCAAGTTCAGGTCAAGGAGCATTTATGAATACGGGGGTTAGTGCTGATATTCCGCGTGTTTCCTGAAGAAATAAGGGGCGAGGTGGAGATAGAGATTGTAGGAAGAATAGTGAGAGTGAGCAAGAAATAACTGTCTCGCCTTTCCATTAGGCGTGGTTTAAATGCTCTTTAGTCACAACAAACGTAATCATTCGCCGGTGTACGCCAGATGCCTTAGACACAACGTAAGCTACACGTAAAAAAAAGTAAACAAGGGGGTGGTGTTGTTATTGTGAAGGTGGTTCTCGCGGAGGAGCCTAAACGTTAATACACTCGTTTTGAAAATCATTTCGGGCAGTATGCAAGCGACATCCCTTAATATATCACCTTACTCAATGCAGTAATATACTGGAAAGAACTGGACGCACACCTTCGTGTCCATAGATGTTCATATTAAGGGCCAAGTTTCACTGCAGTGCCTCAATTCTCCTTCCTCCGCACACCCCAGTTGGTCCAGATTGAGAGAAAGCAAGCTACGCAATGAATACGACAATGAAAAAGGAAACTCAAGCCAGGGCCACTGGATCGAATGCTTTGATCCAGACGCCGTGCTCAAGTAATGACTTGCTTCTCACAAATACTTGTCATTGGTCCCCGGCTTTGTCGGCTTTGTGGGAGCAATGATGAGAAGCAAACAATTCTTTGAATGCAATATCATTGGTCTTTGGTCGCCATTATCATGTAAAACAGGCCTAGCTACTTAACCATAAACATTCGCAAAACAAAATTACTTGAAAAATATGCAATTTCAAAAATTGCGCGAGGACGGGTTCATGAGTCCGCTTTCTAAATTTTGAGCTCGTTCATCAAAAACCCAGCCCATCATGTGGAGTTAATCTGGGTGCCTGCACATTTTGAGAATCCCGTCAATGAAGCTGCCAGTGACCGACCACGCCCGAGGTCTCATCAACCGGGTGGCGGTGGAGTCAGCGTCGGTTTCTTCCAGAGAGCCCACGCATTTGTTAAACGAGATGACTCAATCATATCCCGCTGGACTTTAGCTACACTGTAGTAGTTATACCCCCGCTCCACCAATCCCTGGACAATTTTAACCAAATATTATGGCACCGCCTCCAGACCCGTACCCTTCACTCTCCCTATTCCTTTCGCGCATCTATCCGAGAGCATACACTCCGTCCTGTGCTGAATGCACTCACCCCCATGCTACACTTACCCCCATCCTCTTGGAATACCTGGCGAATCCTCCACCGCGAGACAGGGAGAAATAAATGGACGTGTCCTTGTTTGCAAACAGTGTGACGTCACTGCGAGCACCCCGTCAACCATCCCTCTGTCAGTGCAGGTGCTGGTTGGCAAGACGTTTCTTCCACCGGCAAGACCTTTCTGCATAGCAGCGCTGCTGCGTGTGTCGGCATTCTTTTGACAGCAAATTTCGCGAATGACTTTTTCTAGACTGCCAGCAAACTATAATGCACGATTCTTTTAGGTCAACATGTGGCGATTTACTCATCGAAGATCTCTGCCATGAAAAAAGAAAAATAGTCTTAGCCTCTTCGGAAGCGAACAATTTACACGTTCCCGATGTGTGGCGCTTTCAAAAATACTTGTATGGCGTAGATGTGAACGTACTCAATTACCGTCACGACATATGCGCGGCAGTTTTAAAGACATATAACATTGGTGGCACCAAGGTTTTGAGCTGCTCTGCACAAGGTTACTGGTAAGATTTTTCTTTAATGCTTTAAATTCTGATCAGATGTGAAAGAAAAAACAAACAAGAAACACTGTTTGATGGACGTTGGCTGAGGCTTACAAATCCCCGTGAAAATTACAGCAATGTTTTCTTAATGACGTTCCTCATAACCCATTGAATGTCTATGCGATTTTTAACCCGATAACTTAAATATATACATGATCTCTTACGAAGTTACCTGACTGAATCTGATACCTGCATTGTGTTTGCATACTTATTTCGCTCTTTCAACCTCATACACAAGTTCTAATGCAATTTGTTGCTTCATAAAGATCAAGCCGTAAAGGCACCAAGTATGGGAGAACAAGAATCCCCTCTCCTTTCATTGAGACGTGTGAGGTACCTGATAATACGACTTATACATTTATATTATTTGCGTATTCACCTTGGCGCAGTATATAATGCAGATTCAGCAATGCTGCAACATGCTAATCGCTTGCGCGTAGTCGTATCCTGCAGCCCGGTGATCATTCGCTCTTTTCTTCTGCATGCGCTCAAATGCTGAGACGTATCCACACCCAGATGATCACGTAAAATGCATTTTTACCTTTATTACACTTTATTAACAGCTTTATTAAAATGTTGAATCATTAAGTTCCGTCGCCAAACCAGTTACGGTCACTGGCCTGCAACGAGTGCGAATGTTTTCATAAACCAGATGCATCGTTATTCACATGACGCACACCATACAGAATATTCTCAGCTTCACCGTCCGTAACGGTGCACCAATATTGTCGATGCTTTTCAACGCACACTACAGGCCACAAGAAACAGTGCACATCTTCCAAGACTATGCCACTGTTCCTCGCACAGGACGCCACGTGTGTTCACTTCTCAAAGATGCACAGCCAGTGAGCGTGGGAAATATTTCGACACGCAGTTTACCACACACCTAGATGCTCTCTGGCAATACCGCATCTAAACTTGCCACAGTAGGCTGAAGTATCGTGTTTTAAAAACAGAAAAACAACTTGTCCCATGAATTTATAAAAATATTTCTTCCAGCGTTTGAAATGCTTCAAAAAGCAGTGTCTGTTTCTCTTGCAATACCCTCGTCATGAGTGCCCGTGGGGTTTCATTAAAATAAAAATAAAATATTTGTCACAAACAAAACGTCCGAATTGCTTTTTCCGAAAACAACTTTCTTCTTCTTTTTTTCGGTACCATAGCTTTTTGCTTCCTCCTTGAACACCAACAGCTTCTTCTGTTCTGGTGGTTTCAAAAAAATATCTGTGGCTTCAGCAATTTTGTCAAGTGATTAATGGTCTCTCACAGTAAAAATGTCAGACGATGGTGGCATTCATGAAGTCACGTACCACCTCAAACGTTCTCTCTTTATGGTCATTTAAATCTAATGGTCGAACAATGTTAAGAGCCCCATGGCATACTGCTTTTTTGTCTCCTAATCTTGGGATTCATTCAGCCGGAACTTTTCCTCGTAGCCCTGAGCTTCGAATCGGAAGCCGTGAAGTAATGCCTTCTTAGGCTTCTCACAGTACACTGTTTTTCCACGGGACAAGCGACCTATAGCTTTCAAGACCCTTCATTGAAATACGAGCCGACGAGGATATCTGTCACCTATTCATCGACCGTCCGAAACACGACACACACTGAAGGTGACTAGAACAGGAACTCCATAAGTTTGATCCCGAGTGGCCCTTTGCGTTGAATAAAATCCGAGGTCTATATGGCCATCCAAAACAAATGGCAAAGCAATGAAGGCGCTGCAACAGTTCTCCGAAGAAACGAAGATTTGGGACAACTACTGAGCGGACAAAAGTTAAATGTGAGCGTGGCGTTTACGTGTTCGTTCTGCCCATAGGAGAAATTTTGCTGTCACCCATGTAGTACTGTATATATGTATATATGCTACTGTTTTTTTTTTCTTTTTCTTTAATTGTACCAAGCAAGTGCAAAGGGGTGGCCGTCGCCAAGTAACGGTGACAATAACTCTTCGTTTATTTTATATTTCAATAAAAAAAGACCGAGGGGTGTGGCCTACTTGTCTAGAGGCGATTTCTGATCAGTAGCGACGGATTCAAACCGTTTTAGGGCAGCGTCGGAACCATCGCTGTCCTCCTTGCAGACGGAAATGAAACTGTGAAGGTTAAGCATCATCGATGACACGTTTTTTTTTTTCTATCGAGCACCGGCATCTCGTTCCTGGCTATTTCCAGACTGGGGAAAATTGAACCACAATGCTGAAACTTGCTCTTCAAGGTGCAAGCACCTTGAAGAGCGACTACCTACTACTTTGAATAACGCGTTCGATGTTCTCCAAAAGCATCGAACGCGTTATTCGAAGGTCGTTAGGTTCGATTTCTGCTCACGGCTGGTTATTTTTTCACCCACTTTTCTTTCTTCCTATTTACATTACATTTCTTCTACTAACTTCCCCTATACATTCCTTGGCATTATTGTCTGTTAAGTCTGATAAATAAATAAATAATTATATATATGTATATAATTATATATATATATATATATATATATATATATATAACCAAGCGAACGCGCTTAGCCTCACCCGACGACGACACTGCCCCCTCGTTCTCCATGCTCTGGTCACAGTCCGCAGCAAGCTCTTGTTTCATTTTTTTATGGCTGGGAAGTTCAACAGAACTGAAGAGAATGTTTTATTTTCTCACAAAATTGTTGGAGACCCCACAGGCAAAAAGCTGCATAACACGTGCCTGAAGGCCCTAACCTGGGCGCAGTAACATCAAACTATATATATACACAGTTCAGTATATATCGAGTTAAAATACACAATTTCAATGGAACTGAGAACATAGAGCATGTTGAATGATACAAACACATGATATTTATAAAAACGTGTAGGACATTTAAGGACAAAAATTGTGAAAATAATTGTTGTACATAAAAAACGGTGCAAGTTACAATACTAAGAAAGCCCTTAGTATAAAGATGGCTGCGATACACAATGGCATGGTTCTTTTTCATTGGGAAAATATATGCTCGATGTGTCCTCTTTGCAGACTGTTCAGTTTAGCCACAGCTAACCGGGTGGAGTTCGGTGCTGGGTGGAGTTCGGTGCAGGGTCCAGTGCTGCCAACTTTAGCGAAATTCCCTAGATCTAGGAAATTTCGGTTGTACTTAGGGAAAAAATGAAATTTGTCAGCATCTCGGGACAATATTTGTTTCCACATGAAGCAAGCTGATCGACGGAGGCATAGAGTTTCGTACAATAATACTTGTATGTAACTCTATGGACAGAGGGACGTCCCGCCCACAACCTCCTTTCCTCCTTTTTGTTCCTTCTACCACCTTTTCTCTTTTACACACCTCTACACTCACCCAAAAGTGCCGTGCCAGGCCCAGTAGTGGTGCAGAGGGGTGCAATGGGGAACGCGGCCGGTCGCCTTCCCCAACAATGTGTCAGCGCTATCTTTCCCCCCCTCCCCTTCATTGTGGTATATTCTGTGAAGTCCGTGTTCAACGTCAATTGCCTCAATCCCGGTTTGTGCCAAAGAAAAAGTGCTTTCTATTGAGTCCGCCAAGTATATGTTTTCCTTTACACCAATCTTCCGTTTTCTCGCCTTTCACCCGCGGCGTTATTTTTTGGGGTTTTTTTATCGGTCTCCCTTTTATGCGAACGCTGTCACGTTGCTACTGAGCTGGCCCTTGGAGCCATGTGGTTCCGCCATTGACACCAAGGTTTTTGTGAAAAGAAAAGGCCAGGCTGAACAGTAGGCTGCATGTAGGTGGTTATTTGCATAGCGGAACAAAAAGTTCGAAAAAACGTTCCTGGTGGAAGAACGCAAGGATATATTTGGAACGAATATGTGGCAGTCAGCATTTCTAATAAACATATCTTTTTTTTACTATTCTGCAGGTTCCTAGAGATTAACTGCCTCACGGCAAAATATGCTTTCATGGTTAAACAATTTCTCGTCAAAATATCCTGCATCAGATATCATGATAAAGATTGAGAGTGACGTTTGTCAAGACATTGTATATTATTTAAGTAAGCGTGCATCACTTCATATTTTGTATGTACACCACCAAGGAATATCTGCGGGAGATTTGCAAAATAACAGGATTGATGATTAATTTTTGAAAGCTTGCTTGCTGGTATATTTCACGTACTGTGCTTCATATGCTTGTTCTGGTTATTATTATTATTATATTATTATTATGCAATTTGCATGTTCTTACAAGTGCACTGTATGGTAGTGTAAGATTTCCGTGTTTTGCCTTGAACAACTAGCAGTGTTCATAAGTATTATTTTGATAATTTATTTTTTCAACCTTTATGCAATGCTTTTTTCTTCGGGACTTTGATAAAATACAGCGATACTACATGATTGATTGATATGTGGGATTTAACGTCCCAAAACCACTATATGATTATGAGAGACGCCGTAGTGAAGGGGTCCGGAAATTTTCACCACCTGGGGTTCTTTAACGTGCACCCAAATCTGAGCACACGGGCCTACAACATTTCCGCCTCCATCGGAAATGCAGCTGCCGCAGCCGGGATTTGAACCCGCGACCTGCGGGTCAGCAGCCGAGTACCTTAGCCACTAGACCACCGCGGCGGGGCGCGATACTACATGGCCCCCCCCCCCAAATGCGATGACCACATACCTTTTTGATTTATTTGGATATTGCCACGTTCCATTTCCCAAGTTTTTGTTATCGTCCCAAAACACCACACGATTCTTAGCGCAAACCGCGCCTGCAGTTTTCTAGAAGGTTCCGGACTGTAGTAGATCATTTCGATAAGATCACGCCCACTGTGCGAATGGTAAAGATTGTTCTGGAAGCTACGCCACCGCCAGCGATAACGCTAGAACATTCGACGGCAAGAGTAAAAATGCCGACGCGCTTCGCCGCTTGTCAGTTGTTGATCGAAGGCCGACGCTCCGTTCGCCGCTATCAGTCCGAGACTGCTATCTGTGCGAGACTGCTGCTGTAATTGGACTTTCCGTTTACCGGGCACAGGTTCGCCCAAATAAACAGTTAAACCCCAACACGAAGTCTCCTGTCTTCGGCCACGTCACGACCCCGTGACATCTGGTGGAGGTGCTGCTTCGTTCATGCACCGGACGCCCCCGTCAAGCCGTGAACCCAGCCCACGTCGCGGAGAAGACACCGACGCCAATCAGGAGCAGCGAACAAGCCGCCGACAGCAAGGGCTACCACCGGAGTACGGGCTTCTAGAAGACAAGGCGCGGAAGACCAAGGCCATGACTGCGACTGCAGCGACAATGACAACCGCCGCATCGCAGCCCACGATGGTCATGCATCAACCCAGGGAACCACCAATTTTCCATGGGTCATCGTTCGAAGATCCGGAGCCCTGGCTGGAAACATACGACCGTGTGGCCGCCCTCAACCACTGGGACAACGAAGAAAAGCTCCGTCGTGTGTACTTCTACCTGGAAGACACCGCAAGGACCTGGCTAGAGAATCATGAGTCCACGCTCCGAACGTGGGATGTCTTCTGCGGCGCATTTCTGCAAACGTTCGCGAGCGTCGCTCGCAAAGAAAGGGCCGCTGCTCAACTAGAGACCCGGGTTCAGCTTCCAAATGAGAAGGTTGGAATTTTCACAGAGGAGATGACCCGCCTATTTCGTCACGCTGACCCAGACATGCCTGAGGAGAAGAAACTTCGTTTCCTCATGCGAGGGGTCAAACAGGAGCTCTTCGCGGGACTAATGAGAAATCCACCGAACACCGTCCAAGAATTTGTATCCGAGGCGACCACCATCGAAAAAACCCTTGACATGCGCACCAGACAGTATAATTGTCGCCTGATTCCAGAATGCGCTGCTGCTCAAACCAGTGACTCTGAAAACCTGCGTGAAACGATCCGAGCGATCGTGCGGGAAGAGCTGCGCAAACTGTTGCCTTCGGCGCACCCTCAAGTGGATTCGATCGCCGACATTGTGCGAGAAGAAGTTTGGCAATCGCTTCAAGTTCCCCACGCACCGCTGCCCGAGCGGAAACTATGAGCTACGCCGCTGCACTGCGCCAAAACGCTCCTCCCCGTCCACGCCAAAACGCCGCCCCATCGCACTTCCGTCGACAGACGCCACCGCTGCCACCACCCCCTTCGACGTCATACCGTTCGCCAGCGGCCCAGCGCAGTGCACCGAGCAAGACTGACGTCTGGCGCACCCCTGACCATCGCCCGCTCTGCTACCACTGCGGCGAGGCCGGACACACATACCGCCGTTGCCAGTACCGACAGATGGGACTGCGTGGCTTCGCCGTCAATGCACCGCGTCCACAGCCAGGAGAACGACCACGTGACATCGCCGACTACCTGACAGGAACTCGGTGGACACCACGAAGCCCTTCGCGTTCCCCGTCGCCCAGCCGCCGCACGTCACCGCACCACCGGCAGTACTCTGGCCCAACGCGGGGCCGGTCTCCTAGCCCGTATCCGGGAAACTAAGGGCAGCAACCGGTGGAGGTGCGGTTGCTGTGCGACGAACTACCGAACATCCTCCGACGACGACGACGACGCCGCGACGGAGCTTTCCGAACACAACGCCAAACAGGCAAAGCCCTGACGGTGAAAGCTCACTTACCGAAGGTGGCCTGACGACGCAACATGGAAGCAGCGGAACAAGCCGACGCAGCCGTGACCCGACGCCACGCCCTAACTGTAATGCGAGACGGCGAACTAGCGACCTCGACGTTCTTATCGACGGCCACAGTGTGACCGCTCTCGTCGATACTGGAGCCGACTATTCTGTCATCAGTGGGTCGTTCGCCGCGAAGTTAAAGAAAGTTAGGACAGCTTGGAAAGGCCCTGAAATCCGCACAGCCGGAGGTCATCTCGTAACGCCTGCAGGAATCTGCACAGCGAGAGTCACCATTAACGGCCGTATTTATCCTACAGACTTCGTAGTCCTACAGCGTTGCTCGAGAGATGTCATCCTTGGCATGGACTTCTTATGCCTCCATGGTGCTGTCATCAACCTAAAAACAAAGTCGATAACGTTATCCACAGAAGAAGCACTACCGCCGCGCACGCCGTCAGGACACCATGCCTTGAATGTACTGTAAGAACAAGTCACCATTCCGCCTCGCTCAAGCGTCATTATTTCAGTCGGCGCTCCTAAATCACCTGACTTGGAAGGCGTCGTTGAAGGCAGTCAGCATCTGTTGGTCACCCGAAATATTTGCGTCGCAAGAGGAATTGCAGAGCTGCGGGGAGGCAAAGCAACGGTTATGCTCACGAATTTCAGCAATGAGTACAAACATGTGAACAAAGGAACAACGGTCGCATACATCGAAGAAATTGTCGAAGCCACCAGTGCTTTCGCCCTCGCCGATTCTGCGGAACCTGCTCAGAGGAACCAAGCCCCTCCTATAGCTTTCGACGTCAATCCCAGACTACCGAACGATAAGCAAGAACAGCTCAAGGCCCTGCTCCTGCAATACGAAGATTGCTTTTCGTCGTCATCGAAAATTCGGCAGACCCCAATCACGAAACATCGCATCATAACCGAAGAAAATGCCAGACCACTCCGTCAGAGTCCGTACAGGGTTTCGACGCCAGAACGTGAGGCCATGAAGAGACAAGTTGATGAAATGCTGCGGGATGACATTATCCAGCCGTCCAAGAGTCCATGGGCATCCCCCGTGGTGTTAGTGAAGAAAAAGGATGGGACCCTACGTTTCTGCGTCGATTATCGCCGCCTGAACAAAATCACAAGAAAGGACGTGTATCCTCTCCCACGAATAGACGACGCACTTGATCGGCTCCATAACGCCAAGTACTTTTCGTCAATGGACCTCAAGACTGGCTATTGGCAAATCGAAGTCGACGAAAGAGACCGAGAGAAGACGGCGTTTATAACACCGGACGGCCTCTTCGAGTTTAAGGTGATGCCCTTCGGCCTTTGCTCAGCGCCTGCAACTTTTCAACGCGTTATGGATACAGTACTGGCAGGATTGAAGTGGCAGACTTGCCTTGTGTACTTGGACGACGTCGTCGTGTTTTCCTCGAGTTTCGACGAGCATCTTCGGCGCCTTGAAGCTGTACTTCAAGCCATCAAGACTTCCGGACTCACACTGAAGCCAGAAAAGTGCAGATTTGCGTATGAGGAGTTCTTGTTCCTGGGGCACGTTATCAGCAAGTCTGGAGTTCGTCCCGATCCACGGAAAACAGCCGCCATCGCCGACTTCCCGCCGCCCACTGACAAGAAAGCAGTGCGCCGATTTCTGGGCCTGTGTGCCTATTATAGGCGGTTCGTGAAAAACTTCGCCCGCATCGCCGATCCTCTGACTAACCTTACCAAGGCCGACGTGGAGTTTAAGTGGGAAACGCCGCAGGAACACGCTTTCCAGGAGCTAAAACATCGCCTCCAGACGCCCCCGTTACTTGCCCATTTCGACGAATTCGCCGAGACAGAAATACATACTGACGCAAGCAGCGTAGGTCTTGGCGCCGTTCTTGTGCAGAGGGCTGACGGACTTGAAAGGGTTATTAGTTACGCCAGCCGATCGCTATCCAATGCAGAAGCCAATTATTCCACAACAGAAAAGGAGTGCCTCGCCATCATCTGGGCTACGTCAAAATTTCGCCCCTACCTCTACGGCAGGGCCTTCAAAGTTGTGAGCGACCACCACGCATTGTGTTGGCTAGCCACCTTGAAGGACCCTTCAGGTCGCCTCGCACGATGGAGCCTGAGACTTCAAGAATATGACATTACTGTCATTTACAAGTCTGGCAAAACACACTCCGACGCCGACTGTCTCTCTCGTGCGCCTGTCGACCAACCGCTACCCGACGACCCGGATGATGACTACTTCTTAGGAACGATAACTACCGACGACTTCGCTGAACGACAGAGGGCCGACCCGGAACTTAAGGCCCTAATAGAATACCTCGAAGGCAGGACCGCCGAAGTCCCGAAGGTATTCAAGCGCGCACTTGCGTCGTTCTTTCTACGGAACGGTCTTCTACAAAAGAAAAACTTTTCACCGCTTCGAGCTAAGTACCTCCTTGTGGTGCTTTCAACTCTGCGACCAGAACTCCTGCAGGCCCTGCACGACGATCCGACGGCAGGGCACCTCGGTGTTTCTCGCACGCTCGCGAGGATACAAGAAAGGTACTACTGGCCACGTCTTACCACCGACGTCACCCGTTATGTGAGCATATGCCGGGACTGTCAGCGACGCAAGACACCGCCGACAAGGACAGCGGGACTTCTGCAGCCAATTGATCCACCTTGCCGACCTTTCCAGCAGATTGGTATGGACCTACTGGGGCCGTTCCCGACGTCGGCTTTCGGAAACAAGTGGATCGTGGTAGCTACCGACTACCTCACCCGCTACGCCGAAACAAAAGCCCTGCCAAAAGGCAGTGCATCTGAGGTAGCTAAGTTCTTCGTCGAAAATATCGTCCTACGTCACGGCGCCCCGGAGGTCCTTATCACCGACAGAGGAACGGCATTCACTGCTGACTTAACTCAAGCGATCTTGGCATACAGCCAAACAAACCACCGCCGGACGACAGCGTACCACCCACAGACCAACGGCCTCACCGAGCGGCTTAACAAGACGATCGCCGACATGCTGTCAATGTACGTCGATGTCGAACACAAGACGTGGGACGCCATTCTTCCGTATGTGACCTTCGCATACAACACGGCGGTGCAGGAGACGACGCAGATATCTCCATACAAATCGGTCTACGGAAGGAGCCCGGCAACGACGCTCGATGCCATGTTACCCAACGTCACCGACGAAGAAAACCTCGATGTGAGCGAGTACCTTCAACGAGCCGAAGAAGCCCGACAACTTGCGCGTCTCCGTATCAAGAATCAACAGACGACCGACAGTCACCGTTACAACCTTCGACGACGCTTCGTGGAATACCAGCCCGGTGAACGTGTTTGGGTGTGGACGCCGATACGCCGACGTGGACTAAGTGAAAAGCTTCTGCGACGGTACTTCGGACCGTACAAGGTGGTTCGACGTCTCGGCCCACTTGATTACGAGGTTGTCCCCGACGACATCACGAACTCCCAACGACGCCGATCGCGACCTGAAGTCGTCCATGTCGCGCGCCTCAAGCCGTTTCATGCGCGTTAACAAACTGAACCAGTGTTTTTTTGTATTATTGTTGTATCGGAATTTATTCATTGTACTTTCTTGCATTATTATTGTACTTTCATCTTTAGTTAAAGCATCGGGACGATGCCTTTTTCAGAGGGGGGCAATGCCACGTTCCATTTCCCAAGTTTTTGTTATCGTCCCAAAACACCACACGATTCTTAGCGCAAACCGCGCCTGCAGTTTTCTAGAAGGTTCCGGACTGTAGTAGATCATTTCGATAAGATCACGCCCACTGTGCGAACGGTACAGATTGTTCTGGAAGCTACGCCACCGCCAGCGATAACGCTAGAACATTCGACGGCAAGAGTATAAATGCCGACGCGCTTCGCCGCTTGTCAGTTGTTGATCGAAGGCCGACGCTCCGTTCGCCGCTATCAGTCCGAGACTGCTATCTGTGCGAGACTGCTGCTGTAATTGGACTTTCCGTTTATCGGGCACAGGTTCGCCCAAATAAACAGTTAAACCCCAACACGAAGTCTCCTGTCTTCGGCCACGTCACGACCCCGTGACAATATTGTATTGTTTTAGCTTTTCAATTTATACTGCGACATTTCTTACCTTCAGCACGGTGATTTCAGTGAATATTTGCAAACGAATACACCAATATATTATAAACGAGAAGTTGGAAATCGTTTTACACAGCACAAACACATATTATTCTTCAAAAAACTGCTGTCTATAAAAAGGTATGGAAATCTAGGGAATTTCATTCACTCCTGAGAGGAAAAAAGTGGCTCCGCAGGTTGACAGCACTGGCAGGGTCATTTTGATGCCCTGAAGTTTTCACAACTTTCGACACTCGTGGGAGAAATACGATGTCCTTCAAAGCAATGAACGCAGTGCCCAGACATCCGCTTTCGAGTATCCATCTGGGAGGCCGTGGATATTGCATAAGCCATTTAATTTGCTACGTTTTATTCGGCCCCAGTCTAACTCACATGTTAAGGTCAGTACAGACTCCCTGCGTCGTGAAACATTTGGGGCACAATCATATGCACGTTATAACTTTAAAAGCTCATATTTTTGTGACTTTTGTGCACTTTGTTACACTGGGAATATGCTGGTGGGTTCAATAGATCAACTTGGTCGAGAGCAACCATCATAGCTCACCACTTTTTCAAGGAACCTAATGCGCTCTGTGAATATTAACTGTGAACAATTCCTTTACATAGACACACCGAGGACAACTTCCCAGAAAAGGTTGTACCTTTGTTTCCGACAGAAATGTCAAGTTTACTGCCTCATCCCCCGTGGCTTGTCCTCAACGCTGCCGCGTCCTCCAGCCTTAAACTGCCTAACTAATTGCATTGCATTTTTGTGGAGTCTTGGACGTACTACATTGCACATAGATAAATAAAATGAGTAATATATATGAATGGCTTAGTTAACTTTCCTCCTTTCTTTTTTACACGAGGAATTCGGTTAAGAAATAGAATGGTAACGACAATAAAAAATTTGAAATAGCCGATAGCCGAGCTAGTTGCTAGGATTTCATGTTAAAATGACACGTCGTGAAAACACAGACGCAGGAGTGAAGTCAAGAGAAATTAAACTGTTATCTCTCAGGCAGGTCACAATCCGCAGCTGATTGACGGGCATCACATCTTGCTTGGGATTGCAAAAAAAAGAGCGGTGCTCTCAAGGTATGCTGCGGTAGCATGGCGAAATCCATACAAAACCGTGTAGAGCATAACATTCCGTAGTATTTACAGGAGAGTTGCTCCGAGATATTCCTGCGGCTAAGTGGTACAATACACTGGATAGCAAGTGCGTACCACCCGCAAGCCAGCGGGCTAACCAAACGCTTTAACAAAACGATTGAAGTGATGTTTTTGATGTATGTCGCCAGGATTCACAAGAAAAGGGACATAACCCTGCTGGATATCAAATTGGCCTATACAATATGTCGCTTCAGGAAACCAGCGGCTTTGCTCCTTTTAGTATGGTTTACGGTCGTGACATCGCATCATCTTGCTTTGCCGCCAAACATAATTACCCCAGTTGCAGTTGTATTTGTAAAGCACGCCGAAGAACCCCGGAACTTTCCACGCTTACCGCATTTTATCGCGGCGAAATCAAGATACTCACTGGTACAACACCCATCCCAAAGCTGTAGCATACGAACTGGGTGACCTAGTCTATATTTGGACTTTTATACGCGAACGAGGGTGCTCAGAGAAATTGTCATGCCAGTGCGTTGAACCCTACTGAATTTTTCATCGACTTGGGGAAGCCCACTACAGTTGTCCTAGCAGAAGCATAACATCGCTCTGGTAAACTATGCTCCTCGGATAGTGCTGATGTCTCCAGGATGAAGCCATACACGTAAAGTGCATGTTTCATCGCCCAAACTCTATTCGAAAACTCCGCCAGTTTTTTGGGCTGCTTATCTTCCACCACCATTTTCTTCCCAACATCACCCGCATAAACATACCACTCACCGACTTACTCAAGACCGCCAAAGCTTCCTCCTCCATCTTCACTTGGACGCCTGTCGCCGAATCATCCTTCCAAGCTGCCAAAAACACATTGACACTGCTGGTGCATCCTCTGCATGTTGCACCAAAGCGTCTTATCACCGATGCAACTAGTGTGGCCGTCAGCGCGGTGTTACAACAGGTACGTCGCAACTCCTGGCATCCACTAGGTTTTTTCTTGCATAAACTGTAATATGAAAAACACGCTACAGCACGTTCAGTCGTGAGCTGCTTGCGGTATACTAAGCATTCGACATTTTCGACACTTGCTGGAGGACTCAAGCTTTCACGTACTCACGGACCACGAGCCTTTAACATTCGTTTCTGGCAGTAATCTTGACATTTATAACGCGCAATTGAGCAACGCGGCATCTCCCATATATCTCAGCATCCCCCAAGACTTTGTATACATTGAAGGCCCAGTCAACGCGGCCGCAGATGCCCTCTCCATATAATGTTGTATCAGCGCCCAAACTTGACTTCGAATAAATCGCCGCGCATTCTAAAGATGTCGACCTTCGGCACATCCGCTCATCCAACACATCACTGGCGCTTACTGACGTGTTCTTCCACTTTCTTCGAGCGCCGCAACTTGGGACGTGTCACGGGGTTGAACTAAACAATTTGACCCTCTCCAACTTCGCGTCGACATATTAAACGAGCTACACGGCGACAATCGCCCCGGAGCTCGTGGTACTCAGCGCTTAATTACGACCCGCTTTCTGTGGCCATGTGTGAACTCTGCCGTATGGCGCTGGGCGCGTGAATGTCTCCACTCTCAATGCTTCAAGGTGATCCAACGCACAAAATCAAAAACTAAGTCATTTCGCCCACCCGATTCTCGGTTTGATCACATTCACATTGACGTCGTTCACATTCACTCCCACCATCTCGAGGTGCTCGCTTCATCCTCAGTAGTGGGGACCGATATACCCGCTGGCCTGAAGCTTTTCCTCTCACCAACATAACGACATTCACCGTGGCTTCTGCTTTCGTCAGTGCCTGGATCTCATGCTTTCGATGCCCAAGCGTCATTACCACCAATCATGGCCAACAGCTTGAATGCGATCCAGAGCCCACCACATACACACTACCGCGTACCACCCTTTGGCAAATGAAATGGCTGAACGTTTTCGCCTTCAACGTAGAGCTGGTTTGATGGCTCGCCAGGCTCGTTCATCTTGGGCAGAAGATCTTTCTCTCGTACTGCTTGGCGTACGTTCGTCTATTAAGAAAGACCTTGGCTGTACAGTTGCGGAGTTAGTCTGTGGTACGACGCTGCGTATCCCTGCGGAGTTTTTGGTGCCATGTATTGTCACCATGCCCAATCTGAACAGTTACGTGGAAAAGGTCCGTTTTTTTCCTCTCAGGCCTGCATCCGTGCCCTAGTCGCGATGCAGTACCGACTGACGTTTTAGTCAGCAAAAACTTGGCCACAGCGAGTCATGGTTTCGTCCAGTGTGAAGGCATTCAACCCTCCCTTAAGCCTCCCTACCACCGTCCATTCAAGGTACTTAGCCGGACAAAAAAAAGTCACCGTTGAGCTCAAGAGACGTAATGAGATAATGGTGATTGACAGAGCCTAACTCTCCTTTCTAGGGATAGCACCAGAGTTATGTGCTCTGAACTTTGTTGTCACCGCTTTAACTCAAGTTCCACCCGATCACCTGAACGCAAAGATTGTTTTTGGGGACAAGGATATCACTTTACTTTTAAGTGCGAAGCATTTCTTAGCGAACTTCGGCGACATTGAGTGTATCTATCTATCTATCTATCTATCTATCTATTTATCTATCTATCTATCTATCTGTCTGTCTACATATCTATCTATCTATCTATCTATCTATCTATCTATCTATCTATCTATCTATTATCTATCTATCTATCTATCTATCTATCTATCGATCTATCTACCTATCTATCTATCTATCTATCTATCTATCTATCTATCTATCTATCTAGCTATCTCTAGCTGCCTACGACTTTTAGCTCTTCTGGTTGTTTGTTGACAGTGCGGCGTGCGATGTTTGCGGCACCGACGAAAACATCCAACACCTGTTGTGCCATTGTCCTCGATTTGCCTCAGATAGACAAGTACTTGCCAACGCAATGCGGCGACTGGAAGATCGGCCTCTTTCCGTGCTGGTCCTATTACAGCAACGTCCACATGCCTCGACATCCCACAAGGCAGTGAAAGCCCTGCTGTGTTTCCTGAGAAAGACAGGCTTGTGTGAACGCCTCTGACATGCGGTAGAGTTCTACACGCTGCAGCAAAATTACTGTCAGTCTCTCCCCCACCTTTTTTTTCTTTTCCCTCTCTTCTCTCTTTCTCGTCTTTCTTGTCCCCTTCCCTAACCTCCCAGTGTAGGGTAGCCAACCGGATGTCTTTCTGGTTAAGCTCCCTGCCTTCTCCCTTTTCGTTGCTTCCTCCTGGTTGTTTGTTAATGGTATTGATACCAAATTTGGTTCGGCATAATATGACTGTATGACAAGCCTAAAGGACTAGTCATAACATGACCATCATTACATGTATGTCATGAATGCCATGATTTACGTTTCATGGTCTTGCTGCTCTTGCGGTGGTTTCATTCACATGACATGTTTCAAAACTGGTATGATATAAATGCATGGCAAACACAAGTGACAGACCCCTACGTGATAATCATGACATGCATGTGATGTAAATCATGCGTCATGGCTACACACAACGCTCATTGTACGCTCGCAGTCGTTTCGCTTGATTCACATATACCAAATTTGGTATTACGGGACATGAATTGATCACGAAGGTATATTACTAGTGCAAACATGCTAATTATGAGACACGTGTCATGAAAGAACATGACTACATACCACGCTCAGGATGCGCTCGCAGCCGCTTCTTTAGCTTGACATGTACCAAATTCGGTATTTAGGGACGTGAATGGATGACGGAAGTATATGACTGGTAAAAACATGATGACCATGAGATGCGTGTCAGTAAGAACATTACTAGATCTCACGCTCATGATGCACTCGCGGTCGTTTCGGTAGCATCACATATACCAAACCAGGTAATACGTGACGTAAAGGATGACTAAAATATAGGACTGGTACAAACATGATAATCATGATTTGCGTGTCATATTTGCGGTGGTCTAGTGGCTAAGGTACTCGGCTGCTGACCCGCAGGTCGCGGGTTCGATTCCCGGCTGCGGCGGCTGCATTTCCGATGGAGGCGGAAATGTTGTAGGCCCGTGTACTCAGATTTGGGTGCACGTTAAAGAACCCCAGGTGGTCAAAATTTCCGGAGCCCTCCACTACGGCGTCTCTCATAATCAAATCGTGGTTTTGGAACGTTAAACCCCACAAATCAATCAATCAATCAACGCTCACAGTCGTTTCGCTAGCTTCACATATACCAATTTTGCTGTTTCGTGACGAAGTGTTTCTCTGCCGAACGCTGCTCAGTTTGTTTTGTGCTTTATTTGTATTTTTACGCATTTTCCGAGTATCATCGCTCTCCTGTGGGCAGCGATGAATCCAGACCCCACAGTCTGCAGTCCGTAATAGGTGGCGCCTTTGATGTCAAGCTCGACGAAGCGTAACAGCCGAGAGGATGACATCACCAGTGATAGTACTGAACTGTACACGGCGAGTAGTGAAAACAGTGATGACGATTTCATCCCTGCTGTGAAGTGTAGAACTAAAAGGAGAATGATCGGCGCGTATTCGCCAGCTAGCGTCTCTACCGTGAAGGCTGCGTGCAGTTCTGAACGCCATATAATACTTTTTGTTCCTGTTGACTCTTTGATCAACCCGAACAACATGAACAGGCAAGTTATATCGGCGCGTCTCGAATCTATCATGCCTAATGAGATAAAGGATATGAGACTCAACCCACGGAAGAATATACTGGCCATAGACGTTGAGCATCCGTGTTACGTACCTTGCGAACTGTCACGGAACTTGGCAGCATCAATCTCACTGATTACATTCCGCAGAATAGTGACACGACGACGGGAGTCATTTATGACGTAGATGTTTCCATACCGAACGCAGACCTTACTGTGCTGATAAAGCCAGCTACTGAGACAACAGACATTTGCAAGTATGCCTGCTTGGAAAATTCCGTATCTCCAAGGTGACCTGCAGAAGGAATTGCATTCCATCACACGTGAAGGTTAGTCACTTTCGTCACGTTGTGCGACCATATATCCCAAGATCACTACAGTGCCACAACTGTCTGAAACTGGGTCATGTTAGTGCTGTGTGTAATAACAGGCAAGCATTCCCACGTTGCGCAAGACCACACAAAGCAGAGGCTTGCCAAGCAACTCTCCTAAAATGCAGCAACTGCAACGGAAGCCATGTTACCTCATCCAAAGACTACCTAGTACTCAAAAAGTAGAGGAACATTCTGAGACAAACGGTGACAGATGGATCCCCACGAAACGAAGCTGTAACAGTTGTTCAACGGCGGCATTCCCGTCGATGGAGGTGCTAGAATGAAAAGCAGTCCTAGGCCGAATGTGCCTTCACTTACGCCACCACCGCCACCACCACTGCTGCCACGACCACCGCAACCTCCTCCATCCCCACCACGAGATGGGGTACGTCCAGAGGTGCCGAAAGACACTGTGGCGCGAAAGAGAGAATCTGACTCTGACTGGCCCACTTTACCGCGGGTACACCTGTCTACGGAACCGCAACGCCGTCTGTCAACAGCGGAGATGCCCCCAGCAGGCAGTCTATCCGCCCAAGAGGTACACGTTCTTTTTCTGTGTTTATACCGTTCATGAGTGTTAACCGCACTCTCTTGGCTAGTTTACAGATCCCTGACGCTAAATGCACGCTGCAAGTCTTAGACACACTAGAACCAATTCTTGCCAGCCTTCAGTAACATTATGACGCATTATAGACCACACCCGCCTTTCCGAGAAAAAGTTGAGCATGCTTCCATAATTCACTGCAACGCCAGAGGACTACAGTCAAGAATTCCTGAGTTTGGACAGTTTATTTTCGGCAATAAGTTTCTAATCACCATTCGGGAACCACGTTTTTCAAAAATACCTTAACTGTCGGCCTATCAATCATTCGTTTCTTCATCGTGCATTGAGCGAAGACAAGTAGCTGTGTACATTCGTAAAGAACTCACTGTAGCGGCGAAAGAAGAGGAGACGCGAGATGACGTCGAAGGCGGCCGATGGGGCCGTGCCGATCTCGCCACTTTATTGCAGGCCTGAAGCGAAACCCGTCGGCTACCAGCGTCCGCCACGCCAGGCGTGTCAGCTCGTTCTCATTCTCGCGCAGCTCGAGCTCGCGCCAGCTGCGCGAGAGACGCGGCGCGGTGATGGAAAAAATGATGATGGTGATGATGGCACTACAGGCTCCCCCCCTAGCGCTTTGCGCGATTTGAAGGCATATGAAAAAAAGAAAGAGGGCGACAAATGCTATGTACATGAAACGGCAGTCCATAAAGTGTTCCTTTGGCAAGTCCAGTTTGTCAACGTTTATAGGCCATCGGTAAGCAGTGTGTCTCTGGTGGGCGACTCTGGGAGTTGCGCAGAGGACGCACGAGGAAGTGCCGGGTCGCTGTGGCAGCCGACAAGCGGGTCTCACGGTGACCTGGTCGGAAAGGCCGAGAGTGGACCGTGTGTCGCGAGGTCATGACAGGATGGTGGGTGACAATGTTGGCGCTAGGTGCAGAGGACACTATACTGCCGCCTGTCGAAATTAGAGGTCTCGACAGGGCGCCATGATGGTGGTGGTGGTGGTGGTGATAGTGGGCATGCGCCAGTATCTGCGGCTGGGTGAACGTCGGTATCTGCACCAAGGATTGGTGCTGGTCTGTCTGGAACGCACCCAGTGTGGGCTGGGCCAGCATGGTCTGCGTGGGCAGCATGGCCTGCAGCTGTTGCAGCGTCAGTGGCTGTCCCGGAACTATGGCAAACGAGGGGGGCGACATCATGCGTGGCGGTGCCAGAAAGATGTTGGGCCTTGGCCCCAGGTTCTGTGGAACGACAAGCGTCGGGGTGCCAGGCGGTCCTGTATGTCCCCCATGGGGCCTGAGCCCCGTCTGAGGTCCCAGGGTCAAGCCCGTGGCATGGGGTGGCCGCAGGGCCAGCTGGACCCCCTGTATCTGTCCCAGAGAGCTCTGGGTCTGCCCCAGTGCGCCTTGTATCAGAATCGGGCTGTGGTCCAGGCCCGGAATGTACTGGTTCAGCAGGAAAGTGTCGTGCGCAGGTCCAGCCGGAAACATACCCGGCTGCGCTGTCGCGGGGTTCCCGATGAGCAGCGGACTCCCCGTGTTGAGCCCCATCGCGGCTCCGCGCTGCACCGTGGTCGCAGGCTGCGGCGCCGGTACAGGCGCGGGCCGCGGTGTGGCCTTGTGCTGGGCTGCCCGGGAAGACTGGGACCGGGTGGTCGCCGCTGCCGAAGGCGTCGTCATGTTCGCGCTGCCGCTCGACAGCTTGGGCAGGATCTGTGGCTGTTTCGGCTGGATGAGCCGGGGGGCACCAGAGGTGCGAGGACTGGGGCTGGCCGAAACCACCTGTGCGACGCCGGGTCTCGACGCAGGTGCCTGCTGCGGCGCCACGGGCAGAGGGGCGACGGTGGCAGTTGCTTTGGTGGTTGCCGATGTCGACGCCGACGATGAGGGCAGGCTCTGGCTCTGCGAAGGCACGGCGCTGGGGCCCGTCGTAGACCACGAAACAGAGACAGGGACAGGTTCGGGGAGCGGGGACGCCGAGGGTGGTCGGCTGCTGGCCGGGGAGGTGCGAGTGGAATGTGGCGAGGCACCCGGCAGGCCATTGCTGGCACCAGTGGCAGGTGGCGGAGCGGCAGGGGGCACCGTCGAGGAGCTGACCAGCAGCTGCGGCGAGGGGGAGGCCGAGACGTCTGAGCTGGTGGTCGCGGAAACGGCGAGGGCCACGGTGTCACGTGCCGTCGCTTGCTCTGCGTGCGCTTGCGTGCGTACCTTGCTCTGCGACACCGGGGAAACCTGCCTGGTGCGGGTAAACGGAAGCGGACGGTATGTGTTGCCGCTGCGGGCGAGCACCGCAGTGCAGAGGGAATCGTAAGGCTGCGGGCTGGTGCTTGAAGTGGCAGCGAGATGGCGCAACTCGACCGGTAGGGCGTCGAGAAGAATGGCATGCATTAGCAGCTGGTCCGTGATGCCATTCACCGCAAGAACAGCGTCGAGCTGCATAAACCATACCTTGGGGTAAGTTGATTGGTACGGCGGCACTGGTGGGCAGAGTTGGGGGAACATGGCCGCGGGCCGCTCGGCGAAGGGCGTGTTCTCCGGGTCACCAATGTAGCGGCGAAAGAAGAGGAGAACGAGCTGACACTCCTGGCGTGGCGGACGCTGGTAGCCGACGTGGCTCCGCTTCAGGCCTGAAATAAAGTGGCGAGATCGGCACGGCTCCATCGGCCGCCTTCGACGTCATCTCACGTCTCCCTCCTCACGCCGCTACATCACTTATGTTCGCCAAAGAGTAGAGTCTCACATAGGAAATGACTACGTGTGCCTATATGTAGAGAAGAAGAAATTGTCATTTACGCTGATAGGCGCATATATAGCGCCGTAAGGTTGACGTGATCAGCACATAATAAATGATATAATAGCAACGACTCCAACACCTTGGATATTGATGGGGGACTGCAAGGCTCATTATCCACTGCGGGGAAGCATCAAAACTATTCGAAAAGGCACGAATTTAGTTGATCTCGCATCAGAGCATGGGGTTCAGGTACTAAACAATGGCAGCCCCACTTATCTCCGAGGACAAATAATAGCAGTAGCCTGTACTTGGAATTAGTGTCGCATAGTATTGTCACGAAAGTCCAATGGTTCTCAGATATTGAAACCCATGGCAGTGACCATATCCCCATGAACGTGTCAGTCAGAGGTCTGGACGATCCTTCTTCCCCTGGACACTCTAGACATATTGACTGGAAAGAGTATCGGGTATCAGTGGAGAGCAAGTACATGCATGAACCGCCGGAATTCATTGAAGAAGTGATTTGTTGTGCTTTGGAGACTTCTACAAAGATATGTTCAAAAGAATCGAGACGTACCGCACTTGACCAAGAGTTTGAACAACTTCGAGCGGTCCGCCGATGTGCCGAAAGACGATACAAATGCACGAGATCTATCTCTGACCTCAGAGAATCCAGACACATTCAGAAGAAAATCCAGCGTCCAATGCACGAACTCCAGGAAGATAAGTGGTATAATTTTTCTGACTCGCAAGACCCTCGAAAACCTTTGTCTCCCGTATGGAGGACTCTTCGAGGTATTCACCCGCATCCGCAACAGCACCATCTATTAAGACGATCGAGACCAGAGACTGCATCGAACGAATGCGGTTTTTAGAAGAAGTGAAGTTGCACGTGCTCGCTCTAGGCAGAAGTCTTCTTTCTTCGTCTTCCGGCGTTTGATGATGATATTTTATAGGCTCCCGCCCGCCCAAGTTCGAATGTGATAAGCTCTCGCAGGTTGTTTGAAACAACTTTCCATAGGGTATGTGTGGTTCACCGATCTTCTTAGAAGCTCTTTTTTGCCTGTGCGAAGGAGACAAGCTCTTGTTATTCCATCTCGCCCAGGGTAGAGTTTTTCAATCCGGCACATTTTTCAAAATGTTATTGGAGCTTTGTCCTCAACCAACACGATGTCATCCTGTGAGCGTGGTTTTGCTTGCCGCGTCTTGGCTTTGACTGTAGCTCCTATTTCCTTGATGTATTCTTGATGCCATCTATTCCACCAAGCGCGAACGAGTTTGCATCTGCTTCGCCACGCGTCTTCGATGTCTTCGTTGTACTGTCTTGCTTGTCCGTCTTGAAGCTGTCGCCGTCCACCTACGATGTCTGCCGGCGTTAGTGTCATTGGCTTGTCAGGTTTCCATATACGTAGGTCAATGGTCGATTGTTGAGTGTTCCTTCAACTTCTGCTACAATAGTGCGTAGCTCCTCTGCCGAAGCTGTGCTTTTCGATATTACTTTTCGCATCGACGTCTTCAACGTTCTTATGAGGCGCTCGTAAAATACTCCCTAACATGGCGCGCACCGCGCACTCGGCTATCGTTTTCCACTGAATTTCTTGGCCATTGCAGTAATTCTTTAAGATCTCGTTTTTAATTGTTTCGAGCATTCTGTTGATTTTCTGTCCAGCTTTTATAAATGTTTTGGTGTTGTCCGAGTAGATTACTGCTGGCGTTCCCCGTTGAGCTGTAAATCGTCGGTATGCTTGTAGAAAACTTGACGATGACAAATCATTGGTAACTTCCAAGTGTACTCCTCTCGTTACCGCACAGGTGAATATCAGTACATATTGCTTCACAATCTGGTACTTGTCCTTTGCGTAAAGAGGTCCTGTGAAGTCAACTCCCGTAACATTGAATAGCTCTGCTTCAGTGACTCTGTCTGCCGGAAGTGGAGGTATGTCTTGAATCGACGGCCTGGAGCTATGCCTCTTGCAGACGACACATCTGTTCAGAACTCTTTTCACTGCTTGTCTATCCTGCAATATCCAGAACTTAGTTCGAAGTTGCGCTAGCGTAACTTGAACTCCTCCGTGTAATACCATTTTCTGCACTTGACGTATTAGCAGTTCCATGAACTGCTCATCCTTTGAAATTACTAAAACGCCCTTGTTGAATTCTTGGCTGCACTACAATCGTACCTTCTGTCTGATGATTCCATTGTCATAAAGGTAGACTTTGTGTCCATTAATTTCAAATGATTGAGTGTTTGCATAGGCCTCACCCTTTGTTTGTCTCAGTGATATTTGAGTCTGTCTTATCCAGTGTTTCTCTGCATTTGTTGCCTCTTTTTCCTGTCAACGGCCCTTTGTGATTTTCCTTTCTTGTGTTTTCTATGAATCTGAACACCCATGCCGTCACTCTTATAAGCCGTCCATGTGATGAATACCTTTCGATTTCCAAGATTGGCTCAATTTCGGCTCTTCCCATGCATTGGTGACATTGTGTTTTATTGCTGGTGTTCCACGTCTGTATTTGCGCCGATTATGCTTACTAAGTTCTTTTCCAGTGATGTTATCTATTCGGGACCGTTCCACCATAACTTTGACATTATCAATGCCTTTGCGCTTATTCCTCGTGTTAGTAGGTCAGCAGGGTTGTCGTCACTTTGAACGAATGACCAGCTTGCTTGAAGTGTGTTTTCTCTAGTTGCGGTTCTGTTGGCAACAAACGTATCTCTTTTGCTTGTTCGCTTGATCCAGAGAAGCACAATCATCGAGTCCGTCCAACAGTGTATTTCCTAAAATCTTTCGCTGAAGTGACCTTCGATATAGTCGCATAATCTTGATGCTACCACCGCTGCCATCAGTTCAAGTCGCGGCCATGTCAGCTCTTTAATTGGAGTCTCGCGGCTTTTTGCTGTTACCAGCCTTGATTCTTTGCTTCCATCGTGGTATACTGCTATCAAGTATACTGCCGCTCTGTAGGCTAATGGGCTCGCGTTGGCAAATACATGCAGCTTGTGTGCTTGTACTGGTTTATTCTTGCTTGCATAGCATCGCGGAATTTCTAGAACTCGAAAGTCCTCCGCTTCAGACATAAGGTTCTTCCATTTGTCGCATTCATCTTTAGGGAGCTGGTCGTCCCACGTAATGTTCGTTTTCCACAGTCTCTGCAGTCCTATTTTCGCGCGTACTGTGAATGGCGACAACAAACCGAGCGGGTCAAATATCTTCGCTGTGGTTTGTAACACTGCCCTTTTTTGTGAAGTACGTTGTATCTGTTAATAAATTCTCCTTTTCATAGGGAAGCAAATGATGTCCTTTGAGTGTTTCCATATCAAGCCCAGGAGCATTGTAAATCCTCTAACTGAAATGTCTGTGTGAGAGTCGTCCCTTTCGTTTCAATCTATTATTTTGTTTAATCGCTCTTCATTGGATGTCCATTTTCTCGAAATTATCGCTGCCTCTCTGAACACTTGCTTTGCCTCTTTGTAGAACTTGACTGCTTCATCAAGCGTTGCTGCTCCCAGAATGACATCATCCACGTAGATCGCTTTCTGCAGTGTCCTTGTCGTATCAGGAAACCGGTCTTCCACTTGTTTCAAATGAAGTTTATTCGTTGCTGCCAGTATAAACGTGCTTGGTGTCGTTACGAACGTTACCCTTGTCATGCGCCACGCTTGCACTTCATTCATTAAGCTTCCTTCAGCGTCATGCTTCCACCACAGAAATCGCATTGCATCTCTATCCTCTTCGTGTATAAAGATTTGTAGAAATGCCTTTTCAACATCTCCTACTACTGCCACCTTTTATTTTCGGAAATTAATGAACAGCAAAAGCATATGCTCATTCATATTGGGTCCTGCCTCTAGGTTCTCGTTTAAAGACCTGCCTTTTCAATAATGTGATCAGGAGTAAAACACTACTCGAACCTTTGTTGTGGCTCAGTTCTCTCTAATGATTGCATGATGTGGCATGTAGTAGCAAAGTACATTTGGATGTTCTGATGGCTCTTGGACCTCCTCTGCGACTCCTAATGCCATATGCTCTGATATAGCTTTTTTGTAGTGATATAACATGTCTTCATTTTTCTGCAGCCTTTTAGTCAGTTGCTGCAGTCTTCTTATCGCATTTTCCTTGTTGCTTTCCAAGTTTACGTCCTGTTTCTATGCCAAGCTGACTTGATAGCGACCGTTTTGTTGTACAATCTTGCGCTCGAATTCTTCCACCACTTAATTTCCGGTGTTATCCGAAAGGTTTCTTGTGATCCCCATTGACTCCAGGCTCCAGAACTTCTGTAGCTCTTGCTGGAATTCTGTCTACACAGCTTCGACCTTCAGAACCATGACTGCTTAAGCGTTAATTTTGTCTTGTTTTGTTCTGACTGCCCTTGCAGTACCCATCCCAGTATAGTTTCTACTACCATCAGTCTGTCCTCAATTTTTTAGTTCTACCAGTAAAGAATTCCCAAAAATAGTCTGAGTCGATCAGTAGTTCTACAAAATCTGTTGCAACGTCTCGGTCCTGTGATCAACCACTTGCATCTTTAGCTGTTTCATTTCCTCGCTTAGTTTCTTAGCTGGAGTGGGTATACAACTGTGTGAAATAACGTCAACTTGTAACGCTTCAATCACTATTTACGTGCTTGTTTCTCGTGATTCCACAGTCACTTGCACCACGTTCATTAGTTTCACCATTTAATCTCCTCCAAATGGACCAATCGTCAGCCTTTCCTGTCGCAACACCTTCGCCCCTGTTTCTTTCGCAAATCCCACTTCAATAAATGAACGTTGACTTCCGCTGTCTAATAACAAACGGTAATGTCGGCCAGATGTTTCTGCTTCTACGCATGCTACAGCCGTCTACAAAAGCAAAAATTTCTGCTTGATATTTTCGGTTGCATGTAGCGTAGACGTCGTCGCTTCGGCTTGCGCTATTGAGGCCAGCTCTGCTCTTGTTTTCTGCATCACCGTTCTACACACTGACGTGGCATGTCGTCCCTTGCATTGCTTGCATTTTACTTGGGCCTTGCAAATGTGTGCAGTGGGGTTTGGTCACGTGCATCTGAAGCATGCTCTATTTTCGGTAAGCATAGCTTTTTTTTCATCCATTGGAATGCTCCTACGACAGTTTTCGACTGCGTGGGTTTTCTGTTTGCAGAATAAGCATATTCTGTCCGCTGAGCTATAGAAGCTTGAAGTTGTGCGAATCTGTTTGCGGTTCTCTCTTGCTTTTGCAGTTATTATCTCTTGTTCACGTTGTGTTTCTTCACGAAAAGCCGCTTACTCTCTTAGGAATAAGATAGGCCTGTCCAGCTTTTCCTCGCACGCTTTTCCCGTTGCGTTGTCCTGCTCACCGTTTTCTGAAGCTGAGCTGTTTTTCATGGCCTCTTTTGACTTGAACTGCACTGATAATTCTGGTGGAATTGCTTTCTTCAATACCGGTAACAACATCGGCGCATAGCTCTTGTTTTCCATTTTTAGGGACTTGAGTGCCAATATGTTAACTTGCACTCTCTGTACTAGCCTACTTAAGTCATCAATATCTTGAACAAATCTCACTTTCTCCAAACTCAATAGCTCATTCATGTGCATTTCAATGGAATGTTCGCGATTGCCGAACGTTTTTTGCAGTATTTTGATTGCGTCATCATAATTTTTCTCTGCCGAGTACTGAAGTCCTTCAATGGCAGCCGCCGCTTTTCAAGTTAGTGATGCTAACAAGTAATGGAACTTCTGTCCCTTGCTCATGTTCGGTCTCAGGTGAACTGTCGACTCGTACTGAGAACAAAACCAGTTCCACTCCAAAATTTTCCCCCAAACTTTATCATTTCAAGCTTTGGCAGCTTAACTAGTTCCGTTGCTTCTTGTCCTGTACTTGAGGGCGTCATCTGCCTTGTCTTATCGCTTGAATCCGATTGTGCAGGCTGTCGAAGTCTGAATTTTATTGCAGATAAGGTCGTCGTTAATTTCATGTCATACTCTATGACGCTTTCGAATTCAGCTTCGGCATCGTCTTCTGTCAGAAACTTTTCTATATGCTCGTTTGCGCTCTTGAGACTGTCGCTTATTGCTTTAATCTGCGCCTGCGCATTTTAAGCAGTGCTCTCTGTTAGCTCCATCATTAAGTTGCTGCTCGACTGCGTTAATAAGTCACGTGATCTGGGAGCGAAGCGCTTTCCTTTTCTTCGTTATCACTTTCTTGCTCATATTGAGGCGGTTAACAATAGGAATGGAAGCACTACAGCCGTTCCGTTTTTGGGTGCAGATTTTCATCGGATCCGCCGGGTGGAACAGCCTTACATGTTCTGCGCTAGCGCAAGTGCTGGCAATCCCGGCAGCAAATGACGGAGGCATCAACTCGCCCAACCAGCTGAACAAGCACCCGTTCCGTTATGAGGCCACCGAGACATTTCGCGCAAGCTGACTGCGTCTCACCGCAGCGCTGTCATTCCTGGCAACCAAATCGACAGACGCATCAACATCGGCAAGCCTTGAAAGCAGCTGCAATGGCTTACGCCACTTCAGTGGGAATGAAAGCACTACAGCCGTCATCATGTTTTGAACACCGTTCCGTTTTTGGGTGCAGGTGAGTACAGCACCTCAACTTCACTGTAAAAAGTCAAGCAATGTTTGGCTGCTAGTGCTTCCAGGCCCACAAACGTTGTATCAATTAACATTTGAATGTGTGTTTATCGCTAAGTTGCTATTCATGTCCGGCGACGTAGAGCTAAACCCTGCCCCCCCCCCCCCAAAGACGATCCTAACAAAGAATTGCTACAGCTCGTTAAATCACTGCACGACAAATTTGATTACAAACATGAAGAAGTGATGTCTGCCTTTAGTGAAGTCAAAGAGGCTAAGTATTTAATGGAGCAACAAATCGCCGATATCGACAATAGGTTGAACAAAGCATTCGATCGTCAGAGGGGTAACAGGGAAAAAGTCTCATGCCTCAAATAGCCGTATTGAACCAACGGCTCAATGAATTTGAAGACCGTTCACGTCGAGAAAAGTTCATATTTCACGGCGAAGTAGATGTTGCTGCTGAAACTTGGGCACAGTCAGAAGAAAAAGTTTGCTTTATAATAAATTCAGCTTTAAGCCTGAACCTAGATAGCAGCGATGATCGCATTTCCCGGGCGCACAGGCTGGGCCGTTTTGTCCCTAATACGTCCAGACCTGTTATTGTCTGGTTTTCATCCTGTAAACTACGCGAAACGATTCTGTCTTCCAAAAACAAGTTAAAAACAAGTGGTGTCTCCGTAAGTGAAGAGATTTTGTAAGGCAACCAGAACTGTCAGGACAAAATTGTATGATTTTGGCCAGAAAAGCGGCGAACTTTTCACTGTGAGGTACAACAAGCTGTGTATCAACAAAAAATGTTACAGTTTCTCCCCTGATACCGACAGTGTCTGTGAACTGCATTTGGGCAATGCCGCCAGTACTGCTGAACTGTCGTCTGCCGCTACAAACCGCCGTCCTGAAGTGTCTTTTTTCTAACAGATGTTAGGTATCAGCAACGCAGCCAGTCTTCTCAAGGCTTTTCATTTTTATTGTCAAATGTGCGCAGTTTATTCAATAAACGCGACGCTCTAACAGCTACTATTGATTCATGCGCTGCTGACGTAGTTGCATTGACTGAGACCTGGTTGACCGATAAAATATATAGTGAAGAGCTGTTTCACTGCGACAAGAATTATGTTGTGTACCGTCATGACCGCGATTTAAAACCGGGTGGTGGCGTTCTTATTGTTGTTGCCGACAATATAGGGTCTGCTTGGATTGCACTTACAACGTCCTTTCAGTTGGTTTGTGCGCGTGCTGTCATAGACCACCAATACACATTGATCTGTGCTTGTTATCGGCCGCCAAATGCACCAACTACTTTCTGCGATGAGCTGCTTGACGTTCTTAATTTTCTTGTCTCGAAATTTCCTCGCTCTCCGCTGCTTCTTTTGGGAGATTTTCACTTTCCTAGACTAAGTTGGGCTTCGCAATTTCCCTCCGTTTTTGGTTCGTCCACTGAAAGTAAATCTTTTAATAACTTGTGCCTAAATTTCAATCTTGCGCAACTTCTACCTCGGCCTACTAGAACTGGCACTACTTCATCGAACACACTTGACCTGGTCCTTGTCAGTAATCTTGATTTAGTGCATTCATTAACTTGTTTACACGGAATAAGCGATCATTGTTTTTCACATTTTTTTGTAAAGGGTCGTGTTACATGTCAGAAAAGCAATCCAAAATTTATCGGAGATTATGCGAGATGCGATTACACAGCAATCAATAATGAGCTTGCATTATTCATTGACGAGTTGATGCCAAAATTTTTTTGCCATACTGTAGAAGATAATTGGACACTATTTAGAAACAAAGCCACGTCACTTGTCGCTAAATATATCCCACTGCGCAGGTTTTTCGGAAAGAAACGCTCCCCTTGGTTTTCAACGACAGTAAACAGATTATCAAACAAGAAAAAACGCACTTTTCGTCTTGCGAAACGCTGTCAAATATCTACTCGTTGGAATGATTACGCAAACACACTGCATGCATATCGCATCGCGTTAAGAGAAGCAAAGGTCGTCTTCTTCAATACATACCTACCTTCCCTTCTTTCTACTAATCCATCGAAGTTTCGGAGCACTATTCAAATAAAAAAGAAAAATAACATATCTCTTACAGATACTGGTGGTTGCACCATGAGCAATGAAGAATGTCCCATGGTTCTAAATGACACCTTTGCAAAGTCATTTTCTTACTGCTGTACTGACACAGTCCCGTACATGCGCAAAAACGATATTTTTCCCATGGATCCACTTGTCGGTTTTGCGGTGATTTTAAAGTTAATTCATAGTTTAAAACAATCCTCTTCCTGTGGAGTGGACGAAATTATTTCGAAATTTCTGAGAAATACTGCTGTGTACACCTCTGTATTTTTTATGTACCTTTTCACCCAGTCTATTGAGTGCTCAAATTTGCCCGCAGATTGGAAGGTGGGGAAGGTAGTACCGCTGTTGAAATCAGGTAACCCGCATTCTCCTCTCAATTACAGACCCATTTCACTTACCAGCGTACCTTGCAAAATCCTTGAACATACCATATTTTCTAATCTCGTTTCATTTCTTGAGTCAAACTCTTTCTTCACTTCATTTCAGCATGGGTTTTGCAAGAACTACTCCTGCGAAACACAACTAATATCGTTTATACATAGCATTTCTTCCTCTTTAGACAAAGGCCAAGTTATTGATTCTATTTTCTTAGATTTTGCTAAAGCTTTTGACAAGGTGTCTCATCGCTTACTACTTCTTAAACTCAGTACTCTTAATATTGATCCTAACATCTTCAGTTGGATAGAATGCTTTCTAACTAACCGTACTCAATTTGTAACTGCTAATGATGCTGCATCCCCGCGCTCTCACGTAAAGTCAGGTGTTCCTCAAGGCTTCGTCTTGGGCCCATTGCTATTTTTAATTTATATTAATGACTTACCTACTGTTGTTAATAGCTCTATAAAACTTTTTGCCGGCGATTGTGTTCTATATCGTGAAATAACTAATCAGCATGATAACGTTATTCTTCAGTCAGACCTAGGTAACATATCTAAGTGGTGCTCACAATGGCTAATGTTCCTAAATCGCAATAAATGCAAAATCGTGTTTTTTTCGTGTCGCTCTGGCTCATCCACTTCTTTCGGCTATACTATCAATAACATCAATCTTGATTACGTAACCTCATATAAATATCTCGGAATTCAGCTAACCAATAATCTTTCTTGGCAAGCGCACATCGAATACATCACTAACAATTCCAACAGATCCCTCGGCTACCTACGCAGAAATTTTTCTAAAGCCTCCTCCCATTTAAAATTAATGCTGTACAAAACGCTAATTTGACCTAAGCTTGAGTGTGCGTCATCTGTGTGGGATACTGGTCAAAAAACATTATGAGCAATCATTGAGTCGGTTCAAAATCGGTCAACACGTTTCATTAATTCAAACTATACCCCCACATCTAGGATTTCACTAATGAAATCAAACCTTGGACTAATTGATTTGCAAATTCGAAGAAAAATTTCTCGTCTATGCCTTTTTCACTTAATCCTTTACCAAAATTATTCACTTAAACAGAAACTCATCCCGCAACCTTCATACATATCGTCACGTCTTGATCATCCGTATAAAGTTTTTATTCCTTTCTGGCGTACTAACGTTTTTTCAGACTCCTTTTTGCCAAAGACCTGTGCTGCTTGGAACCACCTTCCCCCTCCATCGCCTCCATTGAGTACGTGTCATGCTTCAAGACTGCAATAACCGATCATATCTTAAGCCTCTAATAATTGAATATTGTTTGAACATGTATTCTAATTAATTGGTTGTAATATTGTGTTCTGTTATTGCTGCATTTTTGTTACATTACCCCCCCCCCTGTAACGCCTTTATGCGCCTTGAGGGTAATGTAAATAAATAAATAAATAAACAATGACTCATTACTGGTCAATCGTTCGTTCTGATGCTCGTACTGTCCACCGTGGTTTCGTCGCTCGATCCAGGTCGATCCTCTGCTCCTCCGCCGTTTTCTTCTCTGCTGCTTCGTGGCAGCTTGACCTTTCCTGCCGGCGAGGAGGTAGTATCATGGTTCACGGCATTATTACTAAGACGATTGAAACCAGGGACTGCTTCGAACGATTATGGTTCATTAGAAGAAGTGAAGTAGCACGTGCTCGCTCCACGCAGCAGTGTTCTTCCTTCTTCTTCTGGCGTTTGATGATGATATTTTATACCAATCCTTCGCAGCTCGTTCGTTACATCAACGTCGCTCACAGCTTGATGTTTCTGGTGAATTTTGTGCAAAGATCGCCAGCGCCATCTCTATACCAATTGATGTTTTGCCACAGGACGTTTCAGTCGCATAAGATGAGAAAATTGAGGTTGCATTCACTATGAAAGAACTTCATGCAGCATTGAACATATGCAGGCTCTCATCGTCCCTAGTTCCGAATCGAGTGACCTATGCTGCCCTACGTCCCCTAGGCCCGAAGGCACAACGCTGTCTCCTGGACATTTTCAAGTTAAAGTTTTGAAACGAGGGAATGGTGCCTGATAAGTGCAAGTTCAGTCGCCTGGTGCTTTTGTTGAAGCCCGGAAAGACTTCATTTGATGTGGCATCATTTCGGCCTATAGCACTTGCAAGCTGCATCGGCAAGGTCATGAAGAGGATGCTGCTTACACGCATGAAATATTACCTAGAACAATATAGCATCTATTCTAATGCTATGGCTGGCTTTCGACGAGGTCGGTGTTCAATCAATAGCGCCATTGACTTGGTGATTTCTGTTTAGCAGCAGAAAGCTAAGAAGCGGCTTTCTTTTTTCTTAGACGGGAAAGTTACCTATAGCAACGTGACCCATGTGGCTGTTCTCAATGCTTTTGAAGCAGCTGAACTTCGAGGTCGTGTTTTTCGATGGGTAAGAAGCTACCTCACAAAGAGATCCATGTTCGACCTAACTGAAGATGGGTCAACGAATACGCATTTCACAAGTCGGGAGGTGCCACAACATGACATTTTGAATCCGACTCTCTTCAACCTGGTCCTGGTGGGGCTCACCGCAATGCTGCCACAGACGGCTTATATATCTCTCTACGCTGATAATATCTGCATTGGGGATCCGACGTGATACAGCCTCAAGTGCGTGCAAGGATACAGAAGGCGGCAACAATCACATCAGCATACCTTCGCCAACAAGCTTTCAGAAAAATGCGCATTCGTGGCATTTACACGTAAACCAATGTCTATCTACCCATTGTGCATTGATGATAGATCAATCGCATATAAAAGCAGTCATATATTATTAGGTGTCATCGTAGATCGTGACCTAACCTGGAGCCCACATATCGCATACTTTAAGAAAAAGCTCGTTGGCATTGAGAATGTATTTAAGTTCGCTGCCGGAAAATTATGGTGTCCATCCGTGCACTCCATGCTGCAGCTTTACACGGCCCTATTTCTCGAACTTATCCGTTACAGCCTTCCCGCCCTGTCCAACACGTGCAAGACTAACATCCGCACACTACAGAGCGTACAAGCCGAAGCCTTTTGGACATGTCTTGGCCTTCCAAGACGCTCGTCTACAGTGGCAGCTATTTCTATCGCAGAAGAACAGTCGGTCACAACGCATATCATTGTCAAGAAGCTGAGAGCGCACATTCTACAATTATCACGGCTTCCGTCACATCATAAAGCGTGTTTAAAAGTGCGGAGACCCAATTATTCGTTCTGCGGTATTGACGCGAAACATCACGACATGTCACCCCCTGGCGTCAAACTTGCGATGCGTCCAGCAGCTGCGTTGTGGAGTCTCCGTCAACCTGACGTGCGCTTATTGGTTCCTGGAATCGTTAAGAAAGCACGCATGTCACTCACTAGCTCTGAAGCAATTGACGTTGCCTCCCTTGGACGAAAGATACTGTGACCGCATACATGTTTACACCGATGGCTTCACTAATTCCAACATACAGGAGCAGTAATTGGTCCATCTGCTAATTTGTTGCTTCAATACAAGTTTCCTCACACCATGACATCGAGAGCAGCAGAACTCGCAGTGCTTTAAGGTGCAGTCAAGTACATTCTTCGGTAGCAAACTAATCAATGGGCAATCTTTTGCGACTCGAGCACAGTCTTACATAAACTGCGGTTTGTTATGCAGCACGGGTTACACAATCAATTAGTATATCAGATAAGGCACGACTACCACGAAGCGCTCGTCGAAGGTCACGATATCGTATTTCAATGGTTGCCGAGTCTTTGTAGAATTGTCGGCAATGACCACGCGGATCAAGCAGCTCGATAGGCTCATGACCAAGACCTGCGTGCGCCCATACCGGTCTTGAGAACAGACGCTGCAAGGCGGCTACAATCACTTGCTCACCGTATAACTCTCCTACAATGAAATACGCCGGGCAATTAACGCGTGCCTGTATTCGATCGACCAAAATTTTCAACTTCGTTTGTATTCCGGGCTTCAACGATGCGCTGAAACTTTGCAGTGTCGCATGAGGTTAGGCGTGTCATCTACGAATGCGTATTCTCGTCTCCTTGAAATGACGAGCAGTTCGGCATGCAACGTCTGCGCCTGCGAGGAGACGTTTGAGCACATTCTATGCCACTGCCCAGCATACCAGTCTGAACGACGTATTATGGAAGCCAAGCTCCGTCTGCTGGATTCACGGCCGCTTACAAAAAAGAAGATGCTGGAACCTTGGCCGACGGTTTCACATACGCGCTAAGCTACGAAAGCCCTCTTGTACTTCTTAAGGACCGCCAGACTTCGCGAGCGCTTGTGAAAGAACAGCGTGAGACCATGCTGTGTAGTATCTAGCTGACTATTCATCCATCTCTTTTTTACGCCCCTTATTTTTTATCTGTTTCCTTTCTATTATCCCCCCTTTACCCCCCCTCCCAAGTGTAAGATAGCCAACATAGCCAAGCTCAGTTAACCTCGCTTCCTTTCCTTTGTATTTATCTCTCTCTCTCTCTCATGACGACAGAGCATGATGAAGGTAATGACTGGTTGAAACATGATAATCATGACATTCATGTGTTGTAAAAACATGCCAGCATACTACGTTCGTGATGCACTTGCAGCAGTTTCACTAGCTTCACATACACCAAATTTTGTATTACTTGAAGTGATTAGATGACGAATGTAAATGACGCGTCTAAACATGATAATCATGACATGCGTGTCATGCAAGAACATGACTGCATGCCACGCTCATGATGCGCTCGTGACGATTTCGCTAGCTCCACATATACCAAATTTCGTATATTGGGACGTGAATAGATGACGAAGGTAAATGACACGTCCAAACACGATAATTATGACAGGGAAGTTATGTATGGCATAATTTACGTCCACCTCGTAACGTTGTGCTGACTGTAAGGAGACCTATCAAACTTGCTGATGTTTGCATTGCATATCTTCGATTCCCACTGTACGTGGGATCTTCCCAGGGAAGCCCTTTCACTTTCATTATCATCTTCATCGGGCGCCATGTTAAATATATATATATATATATATATATATATGTAAATTATTACAATTATTACACGTGTTGTACGTCGAGAAAGGTTCAGACGCAGCTTGGCAAAATGTGCTTTATAAGGCAGGTCTGGCTACCGGCGAGCGGCGTGCGTGAGCAACTACCACAGCCACCAATCATCATCGTCTTCTTCAGTACCAGCAGAGTGTTCGTTATTCATATTCCTTACAATCACTCCGCGCGAAATAAGGAGCCATCCTGGCGACCTATGGACAAATAAACACGCAAGAGTCGTAGCAGGGCTTAAGTTTCGGGACGTTGACATTTTCCTAGCCACGACGAGGTTGGTCAGATGATAGTTCCGGTGGCTCGATGAGGTAATTCACCGGTGACGCTTTTTGTAGTATACGATATGGGCTGCGATACTTGGGGACCAACTTGATAGAAAGGCCAGGTGTAGCAGATGGGACTTGCAGCAAGACGAGTGAACCTCGATCGTAAGAAGTAATGTTAAATAATGCGTCGTGGTGGTACTTTTGGCGTCCTTGGTCTTGGGTTGTGAATGATCTTGCCAGTTGGCAGCATTCTTCAGCGTATGTAGCGGCTTAAGACAGAGTCGTGGTCTCTGAGGAGTCGGGTCTGTACGAAAGAATTGTGTCCATAGTGCAAAAAGTTTCAAGTCCGTAAAGGAGGAAAAAAGAGATAATCCAGTAGTGCTTTGAATGGCGGTATTATAAGCGAGCGTGATAAGCGGGAGCACTCAATCCCAATTGGAGTGGTCTCACGAGATGTACATAGACAGCATGTCACCAAGGCTGCGGTTCAAGCGCTCTGTCATTCCATTCGTCTGGGGATGATAGGCGCTTGTAGTGCGGTGAACGCCGTGGCACTCACGCAGCAATGCTGTGATGACGTCTGACAGGAAAACGTGACCACGATTACTCAGTAACTCTCGAGTTGGTCCATGACGTAATACGATGTTGTGAAGAACGAAAGTCACAACGTCTTTTGCTGTAGACGAGGGAAAGGATGAAGTTTTGGCATATTACGTGAGGTGGCCGACGGCAACCATGATCCAATGGTTACCGTCTGCAGTGTTGGGAAGAGTACCATAGATATTGATGCCAACACGGTTGAACGGTCGGGATGGGCATTGTAACGTAATGAGGTACCGCTGGCGTGATGAGGGGTAGTTTTTTGTCTCTTGCACGTCGAGCAAGCCCGAACGTACTGTCGTATATAACGGTACACACCACGCCAGTAATATCGGAGCCGTATGCTAGAATGAGCCTTCAGGAAACCTGCGCGGCCACATTGGGGATCGTCATGAAACCTGGAACAACTTTTGGATCGCAGATGACGTGGAATTACGAGTAGCGACTGACGTCCACCGGGTGCGTAGTAGTGTCGGTACAGCCCCTCGTTGTGGGTGGTGAAGTGCTCGACTGGCCGACGCAACGTGCGAGTAGGGGGAGAAGCCGTCCACCCAGTCAGGATGTCTAGAATTGAAGCAACCGAAGGGTCCTTGCGTTGCTCAGATGGCATGTCGGCGATGGTGATGGCAGTGGCATCACAGATGAGACTTTCGCAGCAGGCCGGGTCAGGGGGAAGGGGCGAACGGGAGAGGGCGTCTGCGTCTGAATGTTTACGACTGGATCGATAGACTACGCGAATATCATATTCTTGAAGGCGTAACGCCCATCGGGCGAGGCGACCACTTGGATCCTTCAGTGACGACAACCAGCAGAGGGCGGGGTGGTCGGTCACGACGTCAAAAGGTCGCCCGTGCACGTAAGCTCGAAATTGCTTCATCACCCAAATAATAGCGAGGCATTTTTTTCAGTGACGGAATAGTTGATTTCGGCTTTGCGAAGAGTTCGGCTTGCGTAGGCAACCAGGTACTCTTGGAAGCCGTCTTTGTGCTGTGCAAGAATAGAGCTTAGCCCGTCACCACTAGTGTTGGTGTGGATCTCTGTGGGTGCCGATGAGTTGTTGTGTCGCAGAATAGGCGGCGACGTGAGGAGGTGGCGCAGTTCATTGAAAGAATCGTCATATGTGGTAGACCAGGCCGAAAGGTCTCTAGAGCCGGCGAGGATCTTGGTCAAACGAGCGATGATCGTCGCGAAATTGCGGACGAAGCGCCTGAAGTAGGAGCAAAGGTCTATTAAGCTTTGGAGCCGTTTCATGGTGATCGGTTGCGAAACGCTGAAATGGCTGTAACTTTGGCAGGTTCAGGAAGAATGCCGTCCTTCGAAAGCACGTGGCCAAGAATCGTAAGCTTTCGAGTGGCGAAATGGCACTTCAGATTTTGTTGCAGTCCCGCGGCCGAGATACGAGGGAGGACTTTCTCGAAGCAGGATAAAATGGTTCCGAAATCAGTTGAAAATACGACAATGTCATCTAAATAACAACGGCAAACGTTCTATTTGAGGCCTCGATGAATAGAGTCTATCATTCCCTCGAAAGTAGCTAGTGCGTTGCAGAGGCCGAAAGGCATGACTGTGAATTTGTAAAGCACGTAGGGCGTGGTGAAAGCTGCTTTTTGCAATCTGTCTCTGCCATTGGTACCGGAAGTATCCAGAGCACAGATTTAAAGAGAAAAATTCGGCTCCCTGTAGGTAGTCCAAGGCATAGTCAATGCGTGGCAGCGGATAGACATCCTTACGCGTGATTCGGTTGAGACGTCGGTGGTTCACGCAGAACCTGACGGATCCGTTTTTTTCTTCACCAGTACAACTGCAGAGGCCCAGAGACTGCGTGACGATTCGATTATGCCACGTTTCAGCATATCGTCGACCTATCCATTGATTACACGGCGTTCGGCAGTTGACACACGATATGATCGCTGTCGTAATAGTGTCTCTTGACCGGTGACTGTATGGGGAACAACAGATGATGCTCGACCTAAGGGAGAGGCTGATTGTGGTCAAACGAGGCTCGAAAACACTGCAGGAGCTTCATCAGCGGTTCCAGCTGCCCTGGCGTGAGGTGGCAATCAATGTATTTGCGGAATACATCCATAGGGTCATTGGCGTCAGTTGCGGGTGTAAGGACACAAGTCGGTAAAAATGGCTTGTCTGAATACATCGGGTCTTCGAAAATACAATATAAGGTCTCGAGCTTCCCAGACACTCGCCGCGTAGCAGGATGTGTGGACAAGCAGAGACGTTGCGCGCATGAAGTACCGCCGAACCATTGGAAAATTTGATGACGGCAAACGAGAGGACGATGTTTCAGTGGTGTGCACTAGCTACAGCTGGTTCGAACAAGAGCGTCGAGTTAGTGGCAGTTGGGGAAAACACAGGCACTAGGACTGCGGACAAAGGCGCGATGCGGACATCCGCTGCGGCAAACACTTTCGAGTGACTGTGGTGGTCGATATCAAGGCACGAACTCGCCAACGTGAGTTCAGCATGAGCGTAGTCGATGAGGGCCTGTTGAGTAAAAAGGGAATCCCGTCCAAATATGACGTGGTAAGATGAACGTGAAAGAACAACAAAGTTGACGGCATACCAAACGTCTTAAGCAAGAACACGTGCTGTGCACTCAGAAGTCGGCGCGATTAAATGGGAGGTAGCTGTACGCAGAGCAAGATTCGTAAGCGATGTTGTAACTTTTCTCAAATCACGACACAGTTTTTCACTAATTACAGAAACGACAGCTCCTGCGTCGACAAGTGCATGTACAACAACACCTTCTTCTAGCACATCGATTTCATTTGGCGGACAAAGAGGAGGTCTTGGAGAGTTCGACAACGACACAGTTCTTGCCTTCGGAACTGCGGCTGTCAGTTTTCCTCTCGAGCGGGGCTTGTGCGCTGAATCAACGGGGAGACAGATCAGCGATAAGGCGGTAATGACCAGCGAGAGTCGACAGGGCGTCGGGAGGACAACAAGTCAGCGATAGGGAAAGATGGTCGCTGGGGATTCTGGGAAGCCTGGTAATTTGCAGAATTATAACGGTCCAGAGGCTGGAAGTTGCGACGGCGACAGTAGCGTGCTATATGTCCCACAAAACCGCATGCAAAATAGACGGGTCGATTATCGAAGATGCACAATAGGTTAACGACAGAAGGTGCAGGGGGTGAAGTAGGATGGGGTGCCGTGTATGTAGGCAGCGTCATAGGGTAGGAGGACCCGGTGCCCTGGTATGCGCCAGAGACTAGCGGGGCTGGGGGTCTAGCCACGATGGCAGCGTAGGTCAGCGGCTTAGGGACAGATGGCGATGAAGGCAGTTCCTGCGTGACCTGTGTCTCGATGACCTGGTGTAGACGTGGGTCTAACGAGGTCACTGGCTTGGATGCTTCCGCCACAAGAGAAAGTTGACGCGCACCTTCTTCACGAAGGAATTGTTTGATGTGGGGCAGAGAGGCGGTGTGATCAGGAGTGACTTCGTTCACGAGGGCGGAAACTTCAGCTGTATCTTCTGCGGCCCTGCGTGTCGAGACACGTTGCTTACACAACTTGTCGTACTCCTGACAGAGCTAGACAACGTCGGTGATAGTCTGTGGGTTCCTAGCGACGAACATCCGGAAGGTATCGTTGTCAACTCCTTGGATGATGTGCTTGAGTTTGTCGTCTTCGGTTAGTCATGCATGGACGCGCTTCCAAAAAGACATCTTCGATGCAACTTGTAAAGGTCTCGCCCCTGCGCTGGACTCGACTACGCAGGCGCTGCTCCACGCGAAGCCGGCGCACGGCGGGACGACTGAAGACCGTGGCGATGCTGGTCTTGAAGGCAGACCAGTTGGTGATTTCGCCTTCGTGGTTCTTGAACCAGAGGCTGGCCACATCAGCGAGGTAAAAGTGCACATTCGTGAGCTGGTCACAGGCATTTCATTAGTTGGAAGCGCTTACGATTTCGTACTCGACGAGCCAGTCCTCGACGTTTTGTTCGTCGTTGCCGCGAAAAAATGGTGGGTTGGGTTGCCGAGGCACCGCAGTACAAAAGACTGTCGTTGGTGGGGCAGCTTGAGAAAGGCCAGGAGCAGTCAAGGCGAATTGTGAGGGTAGCGTCTGATTGCGAAGTTACAGGTTGATGGGAACCCCGGCTCCTCCTTCACTTAAAGAAGAGGTGTTGTACGTCGAGAAAGGTTCAGACGCAGATTGGCGAAAGATGCTTTATAAGGCAGGTCTGGCTACCGGCGAGCAGCGTGCGTGAGCTACTACTATAGCCACCGATAATCATCGTCTTCTTCAGTTGCACCAGAGCGTCCGTTAATATTATTCACTAAAATTACTATATATATATATATATATATATATATATATATATATATATATATATATATATTGTAACGCGGACTGAAAGAGCGAGGAAGAAGAAGAGATCGGACGCGCTCGAGCGATGGTGATTCGGCAGTGACGGTAGGGTGCTGACATTTTTCATTGAAAATAAACCCATCACATCCGTAACAGCTTTGGTAGAGTGGTTCTGGGTAACTTGCCATCCTGGACCCCGCAGCAGAAGTTCTTCGAAGAAGCAGACGCTTAGCTGGCCTACCTCCGGACAACATCAGCATGAACGACGACAGAGCAATCCCATCGACGTCCTACGCTGCTGCATCCACCAGTGCCACCAACACGGCACAAGGTGGCCGTCGACCTCGACAACCAGACTAGTGGGCACCTGAGCCACGAATTTTCTCAGGTAAAACTGATGAAGACGTGGACGCTTGGCTAAAACACTTCGAGAGAGTGAGCCGCTACTACGAATGGGGCGCACCGGCGAAGCTCGTGAACGTAGTATTCTTCCTTGCCGGGACAGCCTTGCTTTGGTTTGAGAACCATGAACATGTCCTCCCCACTTGGGATATATTTGTTAAGGAACTGAAGGCCTGCTTTGGGAACACGAGTTCCATGAAAAAGAAAGCTGAGCAAACGCTGTCACGTAGGGCTCAGTTGCCCGGCGAGACGTGCACAACCTACATTGAAGAAGTGTTGAAGCTTTGCGGAATGGTCAACGCAAATATGTCTGACGAAGACAAAGTCGGTCATTTGTTGAAAGGCATCGCCGAGGACGTGTACAATTTTTTGATAACAAAAGAAAACTTGAACACTCCTTCGATTTTCAGGCAGCAGTGTCGCGCATTCGAAGCGTTGAAGACCCGAAGAATTTTACCCAAGTTCGGGCGCTTGGACAATGTTCCCACTGTCGCAAGTATGGACGTCGCCACCTGCGAAGACATTTCCTACCTCGTACGTCGGGTAGTTCGAGAAGAGCTCGTACGACTTCAAGCAGGTGACGTTCACCACCAATGCTCGTTCACCGCGTGCCCCGAACCACCTCCCTACTGGATGCAGAGCATCACGTCGAAAACCGACCACGCACAGAAACTGCAGATTTTACCCCGCGGTTTCCGTTTTCCCCGACAGGTCGTGGCCACCACCGGATGTCATCATCTCGACGTGCCGCTGCGGACCCCCGACCGTCGTCAACCAGGCCTCTACCAGAAGATTACTATGCTTCATCACAAAATGTTCCTGCGGAGCACGACCCGTCTCCGCGTACTTCTGCCACCTCTGCTCCGGCTAACGTAAGTCGACAAGTCCCCGTTTGCTACACATGTGGTCTCCCAGGGCATATTTCGCGCTTCTGTCCCCGACGGCCGCCTGCACCGCCACGTTTTTCGACGTATCCGGCTCGTATGTACGAAACGCCTGTGCCGCCACGTTTTTCGACGCACCCACCTCATATGCACGAAACCTGGACCTCTCACTCGGCCGACCACCGTCCCCGACAGCAATGGCCTAACGAATTTCGCAGCGAGTCCCCTGCCTCCGAGAGAAGCCTGACGCCGCCTCCGACACGGTCCCGCCGGTCGCCGTCTCCGCGTCGTCGGTCACTTTCCCCGCATCAGCTGGGAAACTAACTGGTGCGACCGATAGAGGTGCGGTCGCGGGGCGGTCAGTTTCGCCAATTCCTCCTTCTGCTGTGATGTTGATGAACAAAGTGCGTGTGTGTATAGACGGTGTAGATACTCTTGCTCTTGTAGACACTGGTGCTGCTGTTTCGGTTATGAGCCTTCGTTTCAAACATCGTTTTTTGGGTCACAAAGTTATGTTCGCGTGGAATCGTAAAGAAATTTTTCGTGGAGTTGGAGGCGAAACGTTATGCCCTGTTGGTATTTGTTCAGTTGTACTCACGATTGGTGGACAAAATTTCCGAGTTGAATTCACCGTACTGGCTCGCGCAACTCATGACATCATTTTAGGGATAGACCTCCTTCATGAATGCGGCGCTACGCTTGACTGTGGAACTGGAGAGATTCTTCTACAAAGTACGTTGCCCGCTGCAACAGTTGACGATTTTCCGACTCTGCCCATCGATGCTCTTTCGTTGTCTGAAGATGTGACAATCCCTGGTCGGACAGCAGTGTTTGTACGCGTATGCTCTTCTCATGTCCGCTCAGGACCCTGCACTGGACTTGTGGAGCCTGATCATGCAAACGCCATTAAGAAGAATGTGCTGGTCCCACGGTCTGTCCTTACAGCCATCGACGGACATGCTTGCTTGTGGGCACTCAACGCAGCCTCAGAGCCTGTTGTTCTACCAGCCGGATTCAAACTGGGTACGTTCGAGGAGCAGGCCACAATTGACGTGAGAATGGTCTCAGAGTCTCCAGCTACAAGTCAGACTGCGCCCAACTACTCAGCCGAGATTGAACGTATGATCGTCAAGTCGTTGCCTTCTTCCGAGCAGAATGTCCTTGAGGAGGTACTTACACGCTACGCGGGAGTCTTTGATTTCGCTCAAAACAAGCGTTGTTCCATGTTGCCCGAATCCCGTATGCACCACCGCGTCAACACGGGAGATGCTACACCGATACGCCAGAATCCCTATCGCGTATCCCCGTCAGAGAGGCAAGTGATCGCCGATCAGGTCAACGACATGCTGCAGAAAGGCGTTATTCAAAAGTCAAGCAGTCCCTGGGCAGCTCCTGTTATAATGGTAAAAAAGAAAGACAACTCTTGGCGATTCTGTGTAGACTACCGCCGTCTCAACGCCGTCACAAAGAAAGACGTGTATCCGCTACCACGCATCGACGATGCTGTTGATTGTCCGCACTCGGTCGCATACTATTCGTCTGTCGACCTAAGGTCTGGATACTGGCAAATACCAATGCATCCGTCTGACAAAGAGAAGACTGCTTTTGTCACGCCTGATGGATTATTTGAATTCAACGTTATGCCGTTTGGCTTATGCAATGCCCCAGCTACCTTCGAGCGATTCATGGACTCAATCCTTCGCGGTCTCAAATGGGACATATGTATGTGTTATCTCGATGATGTAATTATTTTTGGCAAGACATTCCACGAACACAAACATCGGCTTAGCGTTGTTCTAGACTGCGTCAAACAAGCTGGTCTCGTTTTAAACGCAAAGAAGTGTCATTTTGGTGAGCGTCAAGTCCTTGTGCTTGGATATCTAGTTGACAAGGACGGTATGCGACCAGACCCGCACAAAATCAGTGCTGTCCGAGACTTCAAGCAACCGACGTCTTTGAAGGATCTCCGTAGCTTCGTGGGCCTGTGTTCTTATTTTCGTCGGTTTATCAAAGACTTCGCCCAGCTTGCTCATCCCCTGACAGAGTTGCTCCGCAAAAACACTCCATTTCGATGGACCATTGAGTGTGAGGCTGCTTTTGAGCAGCTGAAGTATTTGCTTACTTCCGGGCCCCTCTTACGCCATTTCGACCCGGAGCCACTCACGGAACTGCATACAGATGCTAGTGGTATCGGAGTTGGTGCCGTGCTAGTTCAATATCACGATAGCCGGCAGCACGTCGTGGCGTATGCAAGTCGTACTTTGACTAATGCGGAGAGGAATTATACGGTCACCGAACTGGAATGTTTTGCAGTTGTTTCCGCCGTCCAAAAGTTCAGACCTTATTTGTACGGCCAGCAGTTCAAGATCGTCACAGATCATCATTCGCTTTGTTGGCTTGTCGGACTACGTGACCCAGCTGGTCGGTTGGCTCGCTGGGCCTTACGGCTTCAAGAATATAATTATTCTGTGACCTACAAGAGCGGTCGATGTCACGCAGATGCCGACTGCTTATCTCGTCTTCCATCTCCAACTGTGGATGCTGATGATGATGATTTTGACAACTACCTGGCCGCAATCTCATCCAACTTCCCAAATTTGGATGTCTTTCGTCACGAACAACAGCGTGACCCTTCGCTGAAACCAACGATTGATGTGGCTCGTAGCTCTAAACGCGCCACGCCATTCGTGATTCATGACGCCCTACTATATCGCAAGAATTACTCCAGCCATGGTTCCACACTACTACTCGTCGTGCCAGAATGCCTGCGTCTTGCGGTATTCCAAGCCATGCACGATGACATCACGTCTGGGCACCTTGGATTTGCCCGAACGCTTCACCGTATCCGACAACGTTTTACTGGCCTCGACTCTGGAAGACCACCAAGCACTACGTCGCAAGTTGTGATGTCTGCCAACGCCACAAACAACCTACCACACCATCGGCTGGCCCACTGCAGCCGGTTAAGCAACCGACATCACCATTCGAAAAAGTCGGCATAGATTTACTGGGCTCTTTCCCCAAGTCTACCACCGGCCGCCACTGGATTATTGTGTGCGTAGATTACCTGACGCGGTATACTGAAACGATGGCGGTTGCTTCAGCCACATCATCTGATGTGTCATGGTTTCTTCTACACTCGATCATACTTCGTCACGGGGCCCCTCGTGTGGTGATAAGTGATCGCGGCCGTCAGTTTACCGCTGATGTTGTCGAAGAGTTGCTACGGCTTTGTGGGTGTCAGTATCGCCATTCCACGCCATACCACCCTCAGACCAACGGCCTCACTGAGCGCACCAATCGTACCATCATCAACATGCTTTCAATGTACGTCGCAGCGGATCACAAGAACTGGGATGCCGTATTACCTTTTGTTACGCCTTTAATACCGCGAAACACGAAGTCACAGGTTATACGCCTTTCTTTCTTCTCTATGCTCGTCATCCGCAAAGTTTCCTTGACACCATACTTCCATTTTCGACGAACGAAAACGCCAGTGTCGCGCAGACTTTGTGTCGCGCCGAAGAAGCTCGTCAACTTGCTCGGCTCCAAACTCTTTCCGTCCACGCTCGCGCGAAAGACCGTTACGACGCAAAACACCCACCCGTGACTTTCGCTACAGGTGATTTGGTCTGGCTGTGGACGCCTGTTCGAAAAAAGGGACTTTGCCAGAAGTTTCTTTCTAAGTACTCAGGACCGTTTGTCGTTACTCAGTGCTTAAGTGACATCACTTACGCTGTCGCGAGAGTGACAGCTCAGAACCGGCGTTCGCGCAAGACGCAAATTGTGCACATTGCCCGATTGAAGCCCTACAACAACCGATCGCTTCTACTCGCTCGGTGAGCTTCGTCTGGCCCGGAGAGAAATGTAACGCGGGCTGAAAGAGCGAGGAAGAAGAAGAGATCGGACGCGCTCGAGCGATGGCGATTCGGAAGTGACGGTAGGGCGCTGACATTTTTCATTGAAAATAAACCCATCACATCCGTAACAATATATATATATATATATATATATATATATATATATATATATATATATATATATTGTTGAGACGTTTATTGGCGGACACTTGTCGAAGATGCTTGACAGCGACAGTCAATGCGGGTACCGACTCTCTGCATGAGCTGCTCTTCTTTTCGCTAAAAAGGGCAACCCACTAGAAGGCGCTGGAGAGGACGACCCACTGTTCGAAGGCTTCGCCACAGCTTCCTCGGGTACGAAGAGGGAGCCGCCTGGCGACCTAACAGCTGGTTACTATGAGCGGGTCGTGGTAGGCTTTGAGGCGCTCCACGTTAACAATGTCGCGCCCTCGATGGCGCATGTCCGAACATGGTTCGATGGGTTCGATCGAGTAATTCACAGGGGAAGTGCGTTCGACTACACGGTAGGGGCCTTCGTATTTGGGCAATGGTTTTGAAGATAGGCCAGTTGAAGTGATAGGGATCGAGAGCCAGACGAGCGCTCCAGGGAGGAACGTGGGCGCAGTAGTGCTGGTGTCAGCGCGAACGCCTTTTTGCCGCTCTTGATCATGCGCTGTAAAGGTCCTTGCAAGCTCTCGACACTCTTCAGCAAGCTTGGCTGTAGCAGAACTAGGCGCCCATTCTGACGGATCTGGCTTGTACGGAAGTATGTCGATGGTGTGCGACGGGTGCCTTCCATATAATAAAAGAAAGGTGAAAAGCCAGTAGTGCTCTTAGGGGCGGTGTTATATGCGTAGGTGACGAAGGGTAGAATGGAATCCCTATTTGTATGATCGGTGGCGACGTACTTGGAGAGCATGTCGCCGAGCGTACGGTTGAAGCGTTCAGTAAGACCATTCGTATGCGGGTGGTAAGCAGCAGTTTTGCGGTGAAGAACGTTGCACTCTTTGAGAATGGCTTCGACGACTTCAGACAGGAAGACACGACCTCGATCACTGAGCAGTTCCTGAGGTGGACCGTGTCGCAGCATGAATCGTTGGAGCAGGAAGCAGGCCACATCGCTCGCTGTAGCCGCCGGGAGAGCGGCAGTTTCGGCGTATCGCGTGAGGTGGTCCACAGCAACAGTGGCCCAGGGGTTACCAGCCGACGTTAGTGGAAGTGGCCCCTACAAATCAATGCCAACGCGCCCAAACGGCCTGGCAGGGCAAGGTAGAGGTTGCAGACCTATCGGCGACAGGTGCGTTGAAGATTTGCGGCGCTGACATTCTATGCAGGAGCGAACAAATTTCTGGACATAGCGGTACATGCCGCGCCAAAAGTATCGTTGGTGAATGCGCTGGTAAGTCTTCGATACCCCGGAGTGCGCACATTGCGGATCAGAATGAAAGAATTCGCATATGTCAGAGCGCAGACTGCGGGGTATGACTAGTAGCCACTGGCGGCCGTCACCGTTGTAATTGCGTCGGTGGAGAAGGTCGTCGCGAACGGCGAAATGGTGAACTTGACGACGCAACGCGCGAGTGGATGGAGTGGGTGGATCAGTCAGCAAGTCTATCACTGAGGCAATCCATTGATCCTTGCGCTGTTCAGTAGCAGCGGCATGAATGCTAATGGAAGAAACGGCAAGGTGAGATCCTGAGTCGTGGGCATTGTCGTCAGGCAAGGGAGAGCGCGACAGGTCGTCGGCGTCAGCATGTTACCTTCCGGTGCGGTACAGCACGCGGATGTCGTAGTCTTGCAGGCGAAGTGCCTACTGGGCGAGACGGCCTAAGGGATCTTTCAATGATGACAACCAGCATAGTGCGTGACGGTCGGTGACTACATCAAATGAGCGACCATACAAATAAGATCGGAACTATTTGGTAAGGGTCCAGACGATTGCCGGACATTCTTTCTCAGTGACGGTGTAATTAGTCTCGGCTTTTGTAAGCGTACGGCTTGCATACGCCGCGACATATTCTGGGAACCCTGGTTTGCGCTGCGCAAGGACAGCGCCGAGACCGACCTCACTGGCGTCCGTGTGTACCTCTGTAGGGGCAGCAGGGTCGTAGTGGCGGAGTATGGGAGGCGACGTCAAAAAACGACGGAGCGTTGTGAATGCGTCGTCACACTGTGATGACCACGAATGGAGAGGCCCGTTACTACCGAGGAGCTTTGTCAGCGGCGATACGATAGACGCGAAATTTCGGATGAAGCCCCGAAAGTTGGAACACAGTCCTATGAAACTGCGCAGTTCCTTGACGAATGTCGGCTTGGGGAACTCGGTCACGGCCCGAAGATTGGCTGGGTCGGGGAGAATTCCGTCTTTGGACACGACGTAGCCGAGTATTGTCAACTGCCGAGCTGGAAATCGACACTTCTTTAGGTTCAGTTGCAGGCTGGCGTCACTTAGACGCGGTAAAACATGCCGCAGGCGTTGAAGATGCGTGGATAAGTCCGGAGCGAAAACGACGACGTCATCAAGGTAGCACAGGCACGTGTGCCATTTCAGGTCACGCAGGACGGTATCCATTATGCGCTCAAAGGTGGCTGGCGCATTGCACAGCCCAAACGGCATGACGTTGAATTCGTACAAGCCGTCGGGAGTGACAAGAGGGGTCTTCGGTCGAGCGTCCGCAGCCATAGGTACTTGCCAGTACCCTGAGCGCAAATCTAGAGATGAAAAGAGTTCGGCTTCTTGCAGGCTGTCAATCGCGTCATCCCCACGCGGTAGTGGGTACACGTCCTTACGAGTGATCTTGTTGAGGCGTCGGTAGTCCACACAGAACCGCACAGAACCGTCCTTCTTCGCGACGGGAACGACAGGAGACGCCCAGGGGCTGGTAGAGGGCCGAATACACCGCGGCGTAGCATGTCGTCCACTTGCTCGTTGATTACACGGCGTCCTGTAGGAGATACGCGATATGGACGTTGCCGTAGTGGTGGTTGTGCGCCTGTGTCGATGCGACGCGTAACAGTAGATGTGCGGCCGAGAGAAGGTTGAGCGACATCGAAAGAAGAGCGGAATTCTTCCAACAGGGCCAGAAGCTGGGAGCGCTGGACCGACGTAAGGTTGTCTGCAATGGAAGGACCGAATACATCAGCGGATGATGAAACAGATGTAGAAACAGCACTAAGCGTATTGGAACTTCGGCAGTGCGTGTCATCAGGTTGATCCATGACTTGTGCGTCTTCGACGGGTTCCACGCTGCCGAGACACCCCCTCGCACCAACGTAACACTGTACGGGGATGAGTTCAGAACAAAAATAGTGGTGCTGCCGCGAGTGACTTGCACGGTCGCGAAAGGAACCAGCAAACCTTTTCTGGTGAAAACACGATGAGGTGGTGAGAGGAGTGCAGCGGTGTCGGAAAGACTTGAGCAGTAGACCGACACCGCCGCGGACGAGTTTGCAGGCACTTGCGTGTCGTCCCTGACGAGTTACTTGCTTGCAGCAGATGGACTGTCGGCCGGCGTCAAAAAAGAGAATGGTGTCAGCTCTATTTCTGCTGGTGCGCAATGAATGACGGCGTCGTGGCGGGAGAGAAAATCCCATCCTAGGATGACGTCGTGAGAGCATGAAGGAATTATGATGAATTCGACGGCATACAGCCCGTCCTGAATCATGAGGCGGGCTGTACACATCGCTGTAGGGTGAATGCTTTGGCGCTGGCTGTACGGAGGGAGAACCCGGAAAGTGACGTGGTCACTTTGCGCAGTTATGGGCTAAGCTTTGCGTCCATGACGGATATGGCGGCTCCAGTATCTACAAGGGCAGATGCACGAACACCATCCACAAGCACGTCTATCACGTTCGATGGGCTTTCCTGAGGGCTTCCGCAGTTCGACAGCGTCGCAGCCCTTGCCTCGTGGACTGCGACGACTAGTTTTCCTGGTCACCGTCTAGTGGACGTGGCCGCATCAGCAACAGTGAGCGACATTGCGGAGAATGTGAACGGCGGGTAGATGGAGCGGGGCGGGACAATGGTGACATAGGTGGCGGTAGGTCATAAAAGCGGCTCGATTGGCGGGGAAAATTGGAGCCGACCTGCGGTCGCTGCACACGATTGCAGTAGCGTGCTACGTGACCGACGCAACCACAAGCAAAGCAGATGGGGCGATTGTCCCCAGTGCGCCATCGGTTCGCGGGTCCCATCCATGTCGAAGAACGCGATGGGCGAGCCGGCTGCTAATATAACTGCATAGTGGGCGGCACACGGGGCACGTAGATGACGTCGGTATATGTAGGCGGCAGAGTTTCTCCGAAGACCTGCAGTCTGGCGATGGTTTCGGTGTAATCAAGGGGGCCAGTCACAGGAATCGGTGGGGGTGGCCTGGCGACAACTTGGGCGTAACTAAGTGCTGTAGATACTGGAGGCGGCTGGTGGTATTCTGCAACGACCTCCGCGATTTCCTGCTGAATGGCTCGGCGGAGTGGAGGCAGAAGTGTGCATGACGACTGTTGAGTACGTTGCGGGGAAGCAAAGGCCACTAAAGAGACCTGGCGGGCAACTTCCTCACGCACGAATGACTTGATTTCAGCGAGCAAGGCGGTGTGGTCAGGAAGCGTTGACAAGGCCGAGAGATCAGCGTCACGTGAGGGTGGTCGACGGGTCATCGAGCGCTGCCGTCGCAGCTCCTCGTAACTTTGGCATAGTGTAATGATCTCTGCCACAGTGCGAGGGTTCTTGGCCAGGAGCTTGGTGAAGGCATCGTCGGCGATGCCTTTTAGAACATGGGTAATTCTGTCGGCCTCTGACATGCTCGTGTCCCCTTTCTTGCACAAGTCAAGTGTGTCCTCTATGTAACTTGTGAAAGACTCCCCGGTCTGATGTGCTCGTTCACGTAACCGCTGTTCAGCTTGCAGCTTACGAACGGCAGGACGGCCGCACACGTCGACGACGGTGGTTTTAAAAGAGGACCAAGTGGGGAAATCGGATGCGTGGTGGTTGTACCACATGCCGGCCACACTTGCAGGGTAGAAAACCAGGTTGCTGAGTTTACCTGCCTCGTCCCAATCATTGGGGACGCTGACGCGTTCGTACACAGCGAGCCAGTCCTCGACGTCGGTGCCATCCGCGCCGGTGAAGACAGGAAGGTCGCGGTTGCGGGAGACACCGGAACATGGCGTCGGCGCAGGAGGAAGCGTTTGCTGTGCGGTTTCTTGGTGCATGGTAGAAGGCACGGGGCGGGATCGAAGCTCCACGGGCATCGAATGCTAACCGAAGGTGTTAGAAGGGCACAGCACTCTCCACCAAATTGTTGAGACGTTTACTGGCGGACACTTGTCGACGATTCTTGACAGCGACAGTCAATGTGGGTACCGACTCTCTGCACGAGCTGCTCTTCTTTTTGCTAAAAGGGGCAACCCACTAGAAGGCGCTGGAGAGTACGACCCACTATACAAAGGCTTCGCCACAATATATATATATATATATATATATATATATATATATATATATATATATATATATATATATTGACACGTGTTTGTATGAAAAAAAAACGATGATAGGAATGTTTTGTAGACTCAAGCTAGTGGGTCAGGCGGTTTTCGGGACGACAACGAAGTAAGCGTCTTGATGTACAGCTGATCCTAAACCGCTGCCGTAAGCTGCTGTCATATTTTGTTCGCGTTGCACTGCGATACTGGTGGAGAAGCTGGGCCGTGACGCTGCCCGATGCTTCACACCCCTAGCGGGAGCCGTTCATCCAGCCCAGACGTGCCTAGTGCAGCCCCTCTCAATCGATTCAGCCGTCGTCAACGAGGTCTTCCTCCAGACTTTTACCCCGCGCAGAAGTCCTCTACAAGACATCTATAAATGGCTAACACCAGGCCCCAGCCTGTACTTCTCGGCACCAGTCCTCCCGCTCCATCCCGGGTAACGTTTTTTCAATCGCTGGAGCCTGAACACTTTGGTGGTGGCGCACACGAAGATGTAGGAGACGGGTTAGATCACTAAGACCATGTTGCGTAGATAAACCAGTGGCCTGCTCAGAAAAAGCTTGACTGGGCCTACTTCTATCTTGATGACAGCGCTCGTACTTGGTACGAGAACAGATAAGGCAGCCTGTCCACATGGACCGACTTTCCCCAGCCGATGCTTGAAACTTTTGCCAATGTCAAGAGAAGTGACCGCGCCCACCAACTACTAGAGCTAAGGGTGCAAAAACCCAATGAAACGGTCGCCATGTTCGCCGAAGACATTACACGTTTATTTCGGAGGGCTGACTCGCAGATGACCGAATATAGGAAGTTGCACTACCTTACGCGCGGCGTGAAAAAGCAGCTGTTCGCCGGACTTCTGCGCAACCCGCCAAGCACTGTAGAGAACGTCATCAAAGAAGCATCGCCTACCGAGCGGGCACTTCGCCAACGCTGCCGACAATATGACCGCTTGTGCAGTATCCCCCGAATTCAGGCCGTCGCTGTGATGTTTGACAGTCATAGCTCCTTGCGTGAAAGGATTAGAGAGATTGTTTGTGCAGAACACCAAAGGTTGCGGACTCCGGTAGTGGATACACCCACGGCATCTGTCGCTCAAGTAATCCGCGACGAAATCCGCCAAGTATTCTCGACAGCTGATCCTGCCCCCGAGCTACGTCCCATGACGTACGCCGCCGCCTTTTGAAGTTCCCCGCCTGCTCCACCTTCATACTACCCGCCACCTGCCACTGTTCCTTAGTCACCACCACAGGGGGAGACATCGTGGCGCCCAACCATCCAGCCCCATACGACCAGTCGTCTTCTGGGCTGCCATGGCCTTCGTCACGTGAGAATCATCACGGCATTCACAGCTTCGCCGAACAGAGACCTGGCGCACTGTCGACAGGCGACCACTCTGTTTCAACTGCGGAGGTGTAGGCCCATAGCCCACTACTGCTGGCACCGCGCCGATCTGTTTTGCCCTCTCAGGCCACGATTTGACAGTCGACATGCCAACTACTACGTATCCCGCCGTGGCGATGTCGGTTCTCAAGGACCTCTGGTGTCTCGACCCCCATGCGACGGCCGCCGTAACAATGATGACAAGATTATAACTGATAATAAGCCGGGTTTCCGACATCAACCACGCTCTCCTTCTCCTGCCCAGTCACTTTCGTTGCAGCGCCGCACTTTTACCGACACCAGAGGGGCGAGGTCAACCAGCCCACACCGGGGAAACTGAAGGCGGTGACCTCAAGGGGTAAGGTTGCAGGCTGTCAAGACGAAGAAAAAAGCCCTCATTACCCTCACCTCAGGACGCTGTAAAGCTGACAAGACGTAATACCGACGAAACTGTCACCCCAGGCCTTACCGTTTTTGTGGACTGACAGCTAGTCAAAGCTTTAGTCGACACCGGGGCTGACTTCTCTGTTATCAGTGATGACCTTGCCGTACGCCTCAAGAAAGTAAGGACGGCGTGGACGGGACCTCACTTAAGGACGGCCGGCCGGCAATTACTGATGCCTTTCGGAATGTGCACAAAAAAGCTCGACATCGGTGGCTCTACTTTCGTGGCGAAGTTCGTCGTTCTCTCTTCATGCTGTAAAGACCTGATTATTGAAATGGATGTCTTGAGAGAACATGGCGCTGTCATCAACGTGCCTGACAGTGTCATTACGTTTCGCAACAACAGCCCCGCTTTAGTCGATTGTTCAGAGCCGAGGCATACGTCTCGTTTAGGGCTTTAGAGTCTGACAGATGACGATGTGGTCGTCCCGCCACGCTTGTTTCGGTGGCAGGAGATGAGCCATATGACGGTGATGGTATTGCCGACCAAATAAGCTCGCTGATATTTAGCCACGGTATATCAGTTGCTCGAGGTCTAGTCACTCTCACAGCGGGACGCACAAACTTGCTGCTCACTTACTTCAGTACTGAGCGCCAAAACCTCCCAAAGCGTACAGCCGTCGCTTACTTTGACAACACTGCAGAAATCCAAGGTAGTTTATCGGCCCTAGACCAAGCACCTCAAAAGGAATTAGTACCTAATCTTGACGTTGGTACTACGTGTTCAAGAAATGAACGAACGAGACTTCTTGAGCTGCTAGCTGAATTCTAGGACTGTTTTTCATCGACATCACGGGTCAGTCGAACGCCGCTAACAAAGCATCGAACAATTACAAACGACGCAGCGAGGTCTATGCACCACAATGCTCATCGGGTGGCTCTAAAGGAACGGGAAGTGATACAGCAACATGTCGCTAAAATGCTTGAAGATGATGTGATTCAGCCGTCACAGAGCCCGTGGGCGTTGCCTGTAGTTCTAGATAAGAAAAAGGATAGTACATTGCGTTTTGCGTGGACTACAGGAATCTAAATCAAGTGACTAAAAAATGTGTATCTGCTTCCATGTATTGATGACTCCCTCGATAGGCTCCCAAACGCTCGCTACTTTTCTTCAATAGACCTCAGTAGCGGATATTGGCTGATCGAGGTAGACCCAAGAGATCGGGAAAAAACCGCTTTCGGGACGCCGGGTGGTTTATATGAACTTAAAGTTCTGTCCTTCGGTCTGTGCTCAGCGCTCGCTACTTTTGCAAGGCTCATGGACACTGTATTTTCAGGGCTAAAATGGAAGACCTGTTTAGTTTATTTAGACGACGTCATAGTGTTTTTCCCAACTTTTTACGAGCATCTCAAAAGGCTAGAAGTTGTTTTAGGAGCCATACGCTCCGCGTGCCTCACAACGAAACCAGAGAAATGCAACTTATGTTTTGAAAAACTGCTGTTTCTTGGTCATGTCGTCAACTACACCGGCGTTCGGCCTGATTCCAAAAAACTTGTGGCCGTGGCACAGTTCCCAGTATCGTTCAATAAAAAAACTGTCACGCGCTTTCTGGGTCTATGCGCCTACTATCGCCGGTTCATCGCCGACTTCGCACAGATTGCGTCGTCGTTAACTCGCCTCACTAGAGACGACGCCACCTTCGAGTGTAACGACGAACAGCAAGCAGCGTTTAACTCCACCAACGTCTTCAAACACTTCCAGTTCTTGCTCACTTCGACGAGCAAGTGCAAACAATGCTTCACACTGACGCAAGCAATGTGGGCCTCGGAGCTGTGCTTTTGCAGTGGCAAGAAGACACGGAACGAGTGATCACCTACGCAAGCAGGAGGCTAACACGCACTGAGGCCAATTATTCAACAACTGAGAAAGAATGTTTCGCCGTGGTCTGGGCAGTTATGAAATTTTGCACGTATTTGTATGGCCGCCCTTTCAATGTTATAGGTGAACATCACTCACTCTGTTGGTTGACCAATTTAAGAGATCTAACCAGCCAATTAGCGCGGTGGAGTCTGAAGTTACAAGAGTTCGATATGACGGTAATACACAAGTCTGGGAAGCGTCATACGGACGCCGACTGCTTGTCTCGATCACCAGTACAGTCAGCCTCCCTTTCTGACGACGACGATATGGCTCTCCTTGGTGTTCTCGATGAATCCACGATAGCGCAACAACAACGAGGTGACCCTGAGTTGCTTGATTTGATTAAATACGTGGATGGACGTTCTTCGAGGGCACCCAGAGTCTTTGCAAGGGCATTATTGTCGTTTTGCTTACGCAACGGCGTCTTCTACGAAAGAAACTTTTCATCCATCGGAGCTCCCTAGTTGCTAGTTATTCCTGCACCCCTTCGAAATGAAGTGCCTCAAGCATGTCACAACAAGCCGACGTCTGGCCATTTAGGCTACACTCGCACATTGACAAAAATACAGCAGGGATACTACTGGCCACGACTCACAACAGCCGTCAAGCACCACATTCACACTTGCCTCGATTGCCAGCGACCCAAGTCACCTCCAAAGAGACCCGCCTGTCAGCTGCAACCAGTTCAAGTTACACGTACACCGTCTGACCAGATAAGAATGGATATTTTGGGACCCCTTCTTACTTCTGCTGCAGGGAATCGCTGGGTTATAGTCGCAACAGACCACCTAACCAGGTATGCCAAAACAAAAACTATCCAAAAGAGCACCACAGCAGAAGTGGGAAGATTTTTTAAAGAAAATATTGTGCTACGACACGGTGCCCCGACTATCGTGATAACAGACCGCGGAACAGCATTTACGGCAGCTCTTTTAGACATCGTCCTGATGCTTAGTGGAAAAACTCACCGTGAGACCACTGCGCACCACCCGCAAACGAATGGACAAACGGAGCGCCTGAACAAGACGATTGAAGACATGCTGTAAATGTACGTGGATGTCCAACGTAAGAATTGGGACGAAATTTTACCCCATATTACGTTCGCATGACAATACGGCTAAACAAGAAACAACTCGCATGACTCCATTGAGCTTGGTTCATGGACGGGAGGTACGGACAAGGCTGGATGTGATGTTGCCACGTGAATGGGACGCTACCGACACAGGCGCTGACGTGTTCACTGAAGGCGCGGAAGAAGCTAGGCAGCTCACCCGCTTACGGATCCGCCGGCGACGAGACTACGATGCACGCCGCTACAATGCTCGCCATAGAACACTAACATACAAAATCGGTGAGAGAGTGTGGGTTTGGACACCCGTACGAAAAGGTGGACTGTCCGAGAAGCTGCTAAGGCGATATTTCGGGCCATACCGAGTATCGCGCCAGCTAAGTGACGTCACCTACGAGGCCGTCTCCGGCAGTCCCCGATGCCTGAGGCGTCGCCAGCACCAGCCTGAACTTGTGCATGTAGTGCGTATGAAGCCGTATGTGAGTGACTGATTGCCCGTTAAAAATACTGTGGGTCTGAATCAGCATCGGGGCGACGCTCCCATAAGGAGGGGCAAATGACACGAGTTTATGTGAAAAAGAACGATGATAGGAATGTTTTGTAGATTCCAGCTTGTGGGTCAGGCAGTTTTCGGGACGACAAAGAAGCAAGCGTCTTGCTGTACACCTGATCCTGAACACGCTCTCTTCGCTGCCGTAAGCTGCTTTCATCTTTTGTTCGCATTGCACTGCGACTATATATATATATATATATATATATATATATATATATATATATATATACATTGTGGGCATTCATTATGCGATGATGCGCTTCTTCTCATATATGCATTATCATAATCATCATCACCCGTCTGGGTCCCTGTCCTCATCTTCACAATCACCATCTGGTGTGTGCGCGCTCAGCCTCAGACTGCCCGTTCGCTGCTGAGCCATCGGCTGAATAAAAGCTGTCTCAATCCAGACGTCATACGTGGTTGAGGGGGATTTTCGGTGCTCAGTCCTCTCCCACCTCGCTCGAATCCTTGGAGCTGCGTTCAGGCCACGGATTGCCCCCTCTGTCTGGCAGAATGTGACAGAGCGAGCCTGCCAGCGCTGCTGCTACCACTGCTGCCATCTCTCCCCCGCCTTCTTCAGCCGCGCCTCCTGTTTACGTACACAGCCACCAGCGTGATCCTCCTTTCTTCGCCGGTCGTCGCGGGGAAGACGTGGAGGACTGGCTAGATGAGTACCACCGCGTGAGTGTTGCTAATCGCTTGGACGATAGCACAAAGCTCCGTTACCTCTCTTTCTACTTGACCGGTGTGACGAAGACGTGGTACTTTAACCACATCATCGACATACCCGACTGGGTGACCTTCGAGCAGCAGCTCCGTCACGTTTTCGACACACCGGCCATTCGTTCCGCAGTCATGAAGCGAGCCTTCGACACTCGCCAACAACATTCCGATCAGTCGTACACGTCGTACATCAAGGACGTTCCAGCGCTCTGATGGCGGGCCAATTTATCTATGCTGAAGTCCGACAAAGTACGCCACATAATGAAGGGTATAGGCGCTGTTGCCTTCAATGCCCTTGTTGCTCAGAGCCCGGCTGCGATATCCGACGTCGTCACGACATGTCAGCGCCTCGATGCTCTGGACTCGGTTCGTCTACAACTAGACATAGGGGAACAATCTAAAAGACCTCTCCGTGACCTGATAAGAGACATAATACGTCAAGAGTCGCAGAACATGGGTTTCACACCTTCTCCACCATGTTCTCCATAGTTTACTGGAGCAGCATTACGCGACATTATCAGGGAGGAACTGACATCTCTGAACCCTTCAGCTCACGTCCAGTCCCCCTCGTCTTGGCCCATACGAACCTTCGCGCAGTTCGCCGCTATGCCTCCGACCGAGCTTAACACGATGTTGCCGCTGCCATCGTACGCATCGGTCGCTGCTGCTTCTCCCCCCAACTTTCGTTCGTTCCCGCCTGACCCTTCCTCTGCACACCTGACGGCACTCTCTTCAGGTACTTCGCATGGTTTCTACCCTTCCCCCTGGCGCTCATCCCGCCCGGTTTGCTATTACTGAAGTATCGCGACCACATTTCTCGTTTCTGCCGCAAGCGCCAGCAAGACGCGCGCCGCCGTTACGACATGCGTGAACGAGATACTTTTTACTGCCAAGGTCAACGGCATTCATCACCTACACGCTGGTGTCCCTCTCCACACGTGCCGAGTGCACCTCGGAACAGCCGAAACTCCAGACGCCATTTACCATCACCTTTTCGCTGCTCCTCCTCTCCGCTTCGGCCTGCCTCATTTGTCACTGAAAGTCATTCTAAAAACTAAGCGATGCAGTTTCTAGGGAAAAAACTGCATTCCGAATTAGGACAGATGTCCCTCCACCAGGCCCATGCAACATGATTTCGGTGGTAGTGGAAGAAGTTTACGTGGATGCTCTGGTGGACATGGGTGTGGCATTTTCTGTAATGCGCATTGATTTAGGCCAACGTCTGAAAAAAAGTGATGACCCCTTACGATGGACCCACGTTGGTTGCTGCCCAGGGTATACCATTCGCCCTTCCGCTTTCTGTTCAGCACGCTTTTTTATTGATGGTATCCGACACCACATTCAGTTTGACGTCCGGACTGACTGCTCTCACCAATTAATTTTAGGGTGGAATTTTCTTTCTTCTGCCTCCGTGGCTATTTACTGCGGCCAACACGTCGTCCACCTCACTGACACGGACTGCACGCCCAACGACGACCCCCAGAAGCCACTTCGTTTGACTGCTGCGGAAGATACCGAATTACCACCAGATCGAGAATGCATTCTAACTATTACCTACAAGGACATCGACCATGGCAACGTCTTGGTCTCACCATCATTTATTTGCGTTGGTGAAGACATCATTCTCGCTTCCGGTGTAGTTCGGTTACTCAATGGTTCTACACTTGTCACTACTGCGAATACATCCGAAAAACTTCTACTTCCCCTGAACACCACGGTGGCCTGCGTGACGGATCCCGAGCCTGCGTGCGTCGTGCCTCTTCATGCCCTCTCTTCCAACAGCTGTTTGCTGTGGCCAACACGTCGTCCACCTCACTGACACGGACTGCACGCCCAACGACGACCCCCAGAAGCCACCTAGTTTGACAGCTGCGGAAGATACCGAAATACCACCAGATCGAGAATGCATTGTAACTATTACCTCCAAGGACTTCTACCATGGCAACGTCTCGGTCTCACCATCATTTATTTGCGTTGGTGAAGGCATCATTCTCGCTTCCGGTGTAGTTCGGCTTCTCAATGGTTCCACACTTGTCTCCCCTGCGAATACATCCGAAAAACTTCTACTTCCCCAGAACACAACGGTGGCCTGCGTGACAGATCCCGAGCCTGCGTGCGTCGTGCCTCTTCATGCCCTATCTTCCAACGGCTGTTTGCTGTGGCCAACACGTCGTCCAACTCACTGACACGGACTGCACGCCCAACGACGACCCCCAGAAGCCACCTAGTTTGACAGCTGCGGAAGATACCGAAATACCACCAGATCGAGAATGCATTGTAACTATTACCTCCAAGGACATCTACCATGGCAACGTCTTCGTCTCACCATCATTTATTTGCGTTGGTGAAGGCATCGTTCTCGCTTCTGGTGTAGTTCGGCTTCTCAATGGTTCCACACTTGTCTCCACTGCGAATACATCCGTAAAACTTCTACTTCCTCAGAACACAACGGTGCCCTGCATGACGGATCCCGAGCCTGCGTGCGTCGTGTCTCTTCTTGCCGTCTCTTCCAACGGCAGCCTTAGGAATGAGCCTGCTGCTTCTTCCACCTTTACTGCAGCCATTAGCGACGACTTGACACCTTCACAGACGCAACAGCTACTTGCTTTCTTAAAGAAACACGCACGTTTTTTCTATGTTTACTCCTCGACGTTGGGCCGCACTTCTACTATAACGCATCGAATCCACACAGTCGGAACATCTGTTGTACCCCGCCGGCCCTACCGCGTGTCTCCTGCTCAGAGAAAAAGTATCGAAGAAAATGTAGCCGACATGCTCAAACGAGAGTTAATCCGCCCCTCATCTAGCTCTTGGTCGTCACCTGTGGTTCTGGTTCGTGAGAAGGGTGGCTCCGTGCGCTTTTGCGTCGATTACAGGGCACTCAACAAGATCACTTACTAGGATCTGTACCCAATGCCTCGCATTGACGACGCCCTTGATTCTCTACAAGGCGCCAAATACTTTTCCAGCCTCGACCTGCGTTCCGGATACTGGCAAACTCCTATGCACGAAGAGGATAAAGAGAAAATAGCATTCGCGACCCCCGACGGGCTATACAAATTCAACGTTATGCCTTTCGGGCTGTGCAACGTGCCAGCTACATTTGAGCGCATGATGAATACCGTGCTGCATGGCCTTAAATAGAAGGCCTGTCTCTGATACTTAGACGACATCGTCAATTTTTCGTCAACGTTTCCTCAGCACCTGCAACGTTTGGATGACGTTCTGACGTGCCTTGCCACCGCTGGTCTCCAACTCAACACCAAAAAATGCCGTTTCGCCCCAAAAGCTATCAAGGTTTTGGGCCATGCCATTAGCCAAGACGGATTTTGGCCGGACCCGGACAAAATTGCTGCGGTGCACCGCTTTCCGCGCCCCGGAAGGCCGAGGAGTTGAAAATTTTTCTTGGTTTCACCTCCTATTTTCGCCGTTTTATACGAAACTTCGCATCAATAGCAGCTTCACTGCGCCAGCTTCTTGCTTCCGACGTGCCCTTTCTGTGGTCGGAAGAATGTCAAACGTCCGAACCTGTACTCAGCCACTTTAATGAGGCCGCACCGACCATCCTACATATGGATGCTAGCGGCCGCAGTATAGGTGCCGTTCTGCTCCAACGCGACACCTCTTCACAAGAGAGAGCAGTTGCATATGCCAGTAGAGTATTAACCGCGACCGAAAAGAACTATACTATAAATGAGCAGGAGTACTTGGCTGTGGTCTGGGCACTGCAAACGTTCCATCATTTTCTTTACGGCCGTCATTTCACGATAGTTACGGACCACCACGCCTTATGCTGGCTTTTCACGTTGAAGAGCACTTCTGGACGCCTGGGTCGCTTGATTCTACGTGTACAGGAGTATGACTTCGATATCATTTACAAGTCAGGTAGAAAACACCAAAACGCCGATGCCCTTTCGCACTGCCCGCTACCAAATACCCGGCACAGCATCGGCAAAGTTTGGCCATCACATCTACAGCAGAGCCCGCGCTCGCCTCAATAGACCAGCTATTATCGGACGACAAGCGCACACTTCACTCCTGCCAGTTGTCTGATCCGTACTGTAGGCGTATTATAGACCATCTCTCAGGAACTTCCCATCCACCTAACCCGCTGCATCGTCATCAACTCTTGAGGTTTAAGCTGGAGAATAGAGTTCTGTACCGTCACATCTACCACCCTGATGGTCAGCGCGGGGTTCCCGTGTTACCACACTCTCTTCGACTTGACGTGCTTGAAGCCTTCCACGATGAATTGACTGCCGGACATCTTGGTATTCGAAAAACTCATGATCGCATTCGATGTCGCTTCTACTGGCCCGGTATTTCTACTAGCATCACGCACGACGTCGGTTCCTGTGTCCCGTGCAGCGTCGTAAAATCCTGACAACTGCACCGGCCGGGCCTCTCCAGCCAATTCCGTGCCCCACAACGCCATTTGAAGTTGTAAATATTGACCTTTACTGCCCTCTTCCCGTCACATCTACTGGCAAACGATGGATAGTGACCGCCTAGACCACTGGACACGCTACGCGGAGACAACGTCTCTATCTACTGCCTTTGCTTCGGAAGTTGCCGACTTCGCTCTGCACGCCATCATACTGCGTCATGGAGCCCCTCGTGTATTGCTGAGTGACCGTGGAAGGGTGTTTCTGTCAGAAGTGCTAAATGAACTATTGCGCGCCTCTGGAATAACACAAAAGACAGCTTCAAGCTACCACTCTAAGACCAACGGTCTCACTGAGAGGTTTCACCGTACTCTTGCTGATATGATAGCAGTCTACATCAGTCCAGATCACAAAAACTGGGATATTCTTTTACCATTTCTCAACTTTGCTCACAACACGGCCGTTCAGCGCACCACCGGTTATTCGCCGTTCTACCTCGTTTATAAACCGTCCCCTGCTTTCTTCCTTGACGTTTCCTTTTTCAACAGTGACGTCAACTCGTCTCCGTCTTCCAGCGAGGAATACTTTTCTAGACTATCCCGGTGTCGCGATCGTGCTCGCATCAACATGAAAGCGTGACAGCAACATCGAAAAGTCGTTTATAACGCATCCCATCGCCTTGTACTCTTCCGGCCTGGTAACGAGGTGCTCCTGTTCACACCTATTCGTACACCTGGTCTGTGTGACAAGTTTCAGCCACACTTCATTGGGCCTTACATAGTTATCGAGCAGACGTCGCCCGTTAAATATTGTGTGACCACACTTGTCGTTCCAATAGACCGCCGTCACCGCACCACAGAGATCATGCACGTGTCTCGCATGAAACGCTTCAGGTGACGTTCTCTGCCACATTGACTTGCTACGGCCAGGTTGGCCGCTTAGATGTGGGGGGAATGAGTATGGGCATTCATTATGTGATTCTTACCATATGTGCATTATCATAATCATCATTATTCGTCTGGGTCCTTGTCCTCATCTTCACAATCATCGGGTGTGTGCGTGCTCAGTCTCAGACTGCCCGTTCACTGCTAAGCCCTTGGCTGAATAAAAGCTGTCTCAACCAAGACGTGAATATATATATATATAGATATATAAATATATATATATATATATATATATATATATATATATATATATATATATATATATATATATATATATATATATATAGTGGGAGTGATAATTCAATGGGCCAGTTAGTCTTCGTGAAGGTATGGGATATGGCACAACGGGAGCGTTGTCAACAAGGATAAATATATTTATTTCCCAACAGTTTCGGGAGGGGACCTCCCTTCATCAGGGGATGAGTTATATATATATATATATATATATATATATATATATATACATACATATATATATATATATATATATATACATATATAGTTATATATATATATATATATATATATATACATATATAGTTATATATATATATATATAGGAACGAAATAACTACAAACAGACATAGATACAACTACAACGCCAGTTCAGTAGGCGGGCTATTCAATGCTGCTCTTCTTCTGTCTCGTCTCTTTCTATCCAGAGTGTGTGGGCGCCCAAGTGCCAGTTTTTGAAAAAACAACCAATCAGCTCTCCCAGGATGGGGTGCTGTCTCCGTCTGATTCTTTACAATGGTGCAGTCTTTAACGAAAACCGAACCTTGAAGCAGAACCCTCCCGTCGGCGCAGGTCATCGGCGTTTCGCATCTGTCCCTCGAAGGAACTTCGTTCACGCTTTGTTCACGATGAAGCCAGCAACTACACCGCTTTTGCAGCTACCCAATGTACCTTCCACCAACGTCATTCACACTTTACCGACACACGAGGTTAAAACGATCGGACAGAGGTTGGATAAGGTATGCGGTAGTTTACCAGGCTTCGAAGTGGGTTTCACTACCAAGAACTTCCAAGTGGAAGGCAGTGTTTCACTATACTAGGCTGTATTAAACTCTTCGAGGCGGGCGTGCTCGTAAGTGAGGGGCGTATTGCGTATATGATCATCGCATACTTCATCGGCTCTCGGAGGTCTGCGTGCGTTAGCATGTTGCAAAGGGTACCAGCTCGAGCATGGTGAAAGGGCTAATAAAGGTCTCAGTGTCTTAAGAGCTTGCATCCTTGTGATACGCATTGTCTGTTGGGCAAGATGTCTTCGAAAAAAAAAACACTTCATCAGCTTGCTCGGCGACCTCCTGATCGCTAATGCCTTCCCGTAGCGCCACATGAGCCACACTAGTGTAGGTCTTGCTTTTGCCGAAGAGAGAGTGCAGGGGGGCTTAGACTTTTGACGTATTGGTCTGCCCATCAATGGTTTCATTAATCCAATCTAGCGGCTTGATGCTAGTGTATTCGTATATTTTTTAACAGAATACTGTATTTTGCGCAATCGTGCTTTGTGATGCGCAGCGTGGTGAGATAGTTTGTAGTGGGCCAGAATACGTAGCCTTCTATACCACCAAGTGACAAAGTGCCTAAAAGGTTCTGGGTGGTCAAAAGGAACTCGTAGGTTCTTGGTGGCTTTCTGCTTCATAGCGCATAACTGAGATAACAGATGGTCAATGTTCTTGGGTGGAGGCTGTTGCTGTAGTTAACCGCGGTGTTGGTCGCAGTGTGTGATGTGGCTAAACCATGTACTGGCGCATGACTTTACGTATTGGCGTCGCCTGTGCGAAACTGTATGAGTATTGGGAAGTGATCACTTCCCATGCAATCATTCAGCACCTCACCCTGAAATAGCTGTGGGCAGGTGCTCCAGCTATGGTCTCGTGATGTGTCTGCTTGGGAAACTGTCTGTCTCAGCCTCGCGTGTGTTTGACGCATAATAAGAAGCGTCAGCTCGTACTCCGATGCATCTTGCATGATGTCCCTGCCAGTCAGCTGCATTTGTTTTATCGCCAGGCGACATGTTGAGATTTCAAGTCTCTGTTCAATAGTATGACATCATGGGAATAAATCTTTCTAAAGTGCATTATGAAGCTCAGCTCAACCGTCACCTTAGTTGTTTTACTCCTATAGTGCTTTGACGATCCATGTAAACACAGAAGACAACAATTTTACGCAGTGGTGAAACTTCCAGCCAGCAACCGACAACACTTAGAGCAGTGCTGCATCATGGTTGCGTATCTAACTGAACGTGCGTAGTTCCTCGTCACGTGTAAAATGCTGTCTTTGTGGATGTAACTTGTTCTTCAGTCGGGGCGTAGCTGTCATAGCCTATTATTTTAAGCACAGGACCTTTGACATCTTGAAAGGCAATGACGATTGAACTGGTACCGTCTGTATTGCTGAAGAGCCAAGGGGTTATTTCAGCGTTCTTGCGACGAAGCGAACAGCAATTCCACTGCAAGACAATCATCCATGGCAATGATTTCGAAAAGCTAGCCATGGTGAGGCTTTGTTTCAAGAGGAGTGGTGGAGTTTGACGGCTCCAAGGGTGTACGTATCACAAGTGCCCCTGTGGTTGTCGTCTATGCCGTACCAAGAGCATGCCGGAAAGCACGATGCGCTTGATGGTGAATGGTCCGCGTAATAAGCTGTTCAAATCTTTCAATAATGTACTTTTCTATTTGCTTGCACCATACGATGTTTTTGGTCACCACTAGAATTATTGAACTGTCGTTGGCGCAGGGGAACGTGAGTCGGCATTGGTAGGTAGAAGCCCTGTGGACTGAGCTACGCCGCTTCTAGAATGCTTGGCCCCTCCACCTGTGGCAGGCTGCGGCACACAACACGTCCATATTGAGCTTCACAGATGTGGTATATCGTTACTAGAACCAGTTAGCGGAACGTTCGCTTGTCGAACTACATCTGCGAAGGTAATGTCCCCAGTGCCTTCTGACTGGGCAGCTTGTGGTGCTGGTGGCCTAGCGTAAAAACACTGGCGTGTTCACTGCAGCAGGTGTCCTGGAAAACCTTATGTAGGGAAAAAGAAGCACTGATTCTCCAGCGTGTTTCCTTTCCTGCGTCACCTTTTGGAAGCTGGTTTGCGTTTTTGTTAAATTTTACTGTTTACATCTCGTCTTTTTCAACAGTTCGTGAATGTGGCCTAGTGACAACCAACACAGCTTTGGCACTTCTGTTCAGTGTTCGGGCATTGCGTACCGTCTTCCTCCTGCCCCAGACCGCATGTTGACCATCTAGCTCCCGAAATATTGGGGCATTGCTACTTGTGATGTCATATCTTCTGGGATATGTCACAAACGTCCACTCGTGCAAAATACAGAAAAAATCACGGATTGTAAATGACCACCACCCTAGCTTATAGGGTAAGCTGTGACCTTTAAATGGGACCATGGTAGTGCCTTTGTCACCAAGTGGGCGTGCCTGTAGGATTTAGCACTTGCGCAAGTGTAATGATTTCATTACTTCCTCAGACGTCAGGTCTCCAGAATTGTTAATGATGCCTCTGATTTGATTGCGATTAGCGACTTCGTATGCTAGAAAGAGGACTTTATTTCCTCCCACTGGCAGACACGCTATCACCAGAAGGGCGTAGCAGACCTCCGGTCCACCGCGTCTGCTGCGAGCTGGTTACTCTGGCCAAAAAAGCGAACCGTGAACTCCGGTAGTGGGTATTCCTCGGAGAGGTTGAGATGAGCTGAAGTGTGGAGAGTTATTACTCTATCCAATCGTATGAACTGCTCACCTATGATGGGGCAAGGTTCCTTAGGCTAAAAGATGACAATGTGCAGATAAATGTCTGGAGCATCTGAGCTCGGGGCCACCGTGACCACCGCACGGCTCTGCTGCTTTCTGCGATAGGCGACTGGTATTCAACCATCCTCTTCTTTTCCGTAAGGAGCGGAAGCAAGGAGCGCGTGACATGAATTCCTTATGTGGGAGTGATCACTGGGCATACTAGCGTACTGTCGTTCGGGCGTCGGCCGAAGAAAGCCTCGCGCACGCTTTTCTCCATTCGGTGCGGCATAAATTATGCGAGCTTGACGGAAATTATTGCTATAATTGCCTTCAATAGTATTCTGTTCCTCGAGCTCTCGGACCGGGGCGAATAGGTTAATGTCTGGCAGCAGCAGCTACATTGAGGGCATAGTAGCGGCAGTCTAATTGTTCGTTGATGTCGGCGGTGTCACCGAGGCAGTTAGGTCATCTGGAGCATGTAGGTCCACATCCTCAGGTAGTGGCACATTGTTTGGGAGCATGCAAGGCTCGGGACAGGCCATGAATGCTAAAAACCTTGATGGTGGTGATACTAGCAGCAATGGCAGTTGGCGGCTGGCTGGGCGGCATGCTTTAGGGCGGCGGTGCCGCCGACGAGCTCAAAAAAAGAGCCTCCCAGTATTGGCTGCTCCGGACGATAGCGAACGAAAGAGCATCTATAGCGCAGCAACAGCTGCGGCGATGGCTTGACAGCGAAGCACCGACCGCATCGTCAGAACACACTCGAAACGTGTCCGCTCACATTGGACGCTGGCCCGGGAATCCCCGTTCATGATTGTGGAAGCCGCCTGAACGTCTTGCATAACTGCTTTACCGCACAGCTGCCGGCTCTTTGAATGTACATCTCGTCTCAAATGCTGTACGTCGGGACAGGTAGCCGGTAATGGTCGTAATACTGTTCGCTTTTTTTGTTCTTACATAGCTTTCTTCATCAACGCATGTGTTATCTTCTGGCAAGTGTCTCTACATGGATCACAGCATGTGACGTTAAAAAAAGAGCGTCTATCCTGAGGACTGCTTTGAGCTGGGGCGGCTGCCCATATACAATCACGCATATGGCGGCACGCCAGTAGGCGTCCGCAGCTCTCCGTTAACGACGATCCCAACTGCCCTAAGGCTGACGTCGTAGTCGGACTCTTCTGGACTTTATATTTGAACTGAGTCTTGCTTGAATACTTCCTTTAGTGCGGTCAGTTAAGTCACTTGCCTTGAGATGGAACGAGGGCGCATAATGGTGCTGCAGCCTAACGTGGGAAAGATGGTTTTCAAGGTACCATCTGCGAAATTTTTGGCCCCACTGGTGCGAAACTGCCTTAACTTTATCCAAAGCTCACTATGGAACGAATCAAAAGAGCTTTGAGTCTTTACCGCTCAATGAACCATTTTCTGCAGAAAAACGTGGTGGGAGTTGCGATATCCTAGTCGGACACGGTCGACCAACGTCAACTCGTCGCTCGAGCGCGGCAAGTGGTTAAGGGCCCTCCCACGTGCACTGACAAGACTTTACACAATAAATGCTTTCGTTTTCTCCGCAGGTTTTGCAACATCACATAGGTTACAATAAGAGATGAAAAGATGTCTTTCCTGATTAACCAGGCATTTATATGTACGGTTTCTGTATGCCCTTTGTGCTAAAGTGCCTTCGATATTGGTGAAATAGGCATTTTCGTCACATGATGAAGCCTACCGTAACCTAAAACACTGCAGTTTAGAATCGAAACTATTGTGTCTTGCTTTCCAAATAGCAGAGGCTAAATGCCTAAAAGCGACATCCTGCTGCTTAGGACATGTAAAGAACTTATTGCACGTTCTATATAGTAAGTATACTCTTTATCGCTATGTCACTGTGATAGTTAAATGCCTTTTTCTAAAATATTTTGCACTCCTTTCACACTTTCTTGCACAGTCGTGTTGTTCAAGAGCAATACGTTGCTATTGTCGATGTACTACTAGGTTGTGCTTAGGCACACATGTAAAAAGCATATTTTATTACTGCGTGCATATTTTCTTCTTTAGCTGCGTGGCGATTTCATGGAAATTTTTCTTTGATACATTCTAATGATGTCATTGAAAGAAATATATTTGCATGCGGGTTTGTTTTCTCTACATCGCCACTCGTGTTTGAATACGAATATATTTAAGCCCCGTCAACGACATATGCGGAAAAGATTGTGCAATAGTCAGCGTTGATATGTTGTCTCGCATATTTTTATACCGTCTCTGTGCTCACTCTAAAAAAATGATCATGTCGGTACGGCTGCCGTTACTTCCAAAAGAACGGGGTGCTACTTACTTAATTTCTTCGTGTTCTTGGTTTTATTTAGGGCTTTTTTAACTACTACACCGTTTCTTCAAAACATCAAAGTATGAATACCCTATGAACTGTATATGTTTTCTTTTTATTTGCGGCTAATTTACCTAGCACTACCATCATCCGCTTCAATATAAACAAATGAATAAAATGCTTCTCCTGCAGACTAAGAGTAGTCGACTTAGTGTACGTATAATAAATTGGCACCGTCTACCTCCTGCTAGGTGCTAAGGCTGCTTAACAGCTTAACAGGCAGTGGTCATGAATGTTATTGCCTTCTTTTACAGCTTGAGAATGATAATTTATGAAAGCTAATGATAACTGACGGGCTACCCTATCAGAAAAACCAGTATCACTGGCCCAGCGCTATACCTGATTAGTGGACCATTGTTCAGTGTGGGGTTGACACTGGGACAGTGCCACGTTGCACGAGGCACGCTGGCGCTGCACACTAGGACACCCAATATCGGCCGAAATCTGACTTTTGAATTGTGTTTAAAAATTATGGTCATGCGCACATTGTAATTAAGGCTAAAATACGCACGCAGTAAAAAATAAAAAGAAAAAACAAACAAAAACTGAGTGAGCCGAACTTATTATTTTACCACATCACATATTTTGAGCCAGACACGCTGCCCACTACTCTACTCCTAAAACACGAGATTTCTTCGTCCTAAATGTGGTTCAGGTATCCTATGTTTTGAATTTGTCGTTTACATAGGCAGTGTTTCGTCTCTTCGTGCTCGTGCCAATCTTGCGATTGTTAGCTCATACTTTGAGGGTTGCCTTGGATCACATCCGTCTGGAACGTTTTGCCGCAAAGCTTGTTAGCGTAGTTGCAGATGTGTTACGGCAATCGTAGTAACTCGCTATGTGGTTAGTCATACCTATGTATAAAACAGCGTTCATCTGAACTGCTCACTGAACACTGTGGATTTCACCCCTCGATAGCTTGGAAGTATTTTTTGCCCTCCTTGTTTACGTTCCACGAACGATAGCCGCAGCAGTTCACTCAAGCCGAAACGAGGCTTAGAGCCGTACTTCTTGTGCCACGATTGCTGTGAAGATCGTAGATATTCAGTTTTTAAAGAGTCTAATAATCGTTACAATGTAGTTTTTATTATAACTGGGCCATGAATGGTCATATATCCACCTTCGATTACACTAATCGGAAGCTAAAACAGCAAGATTGGTCAACGCAGTGGACAACTGCGGCCGGGGACGTGCGTCTTTCTACGGTACGAGCCGCAACGACTCACAGCCAGAGTAGGTTGGTCTTGATTATGAGACTGATACTACTGTCATTTTGTGTTGTGAATTCTCAATTCTATTGATGTCATTTATGAAATACATAGACGAAACTCAAACTTCAAGGAAAGCGCACCCGCGCCGGGGAAGGAAGGGGAGTTGCATCCATGCGTGGGCTGGAATCTTTTTTTTCGAAATTCTAGCATGCCCCCCCCCCCCAATTACCCCCCACCTCCAAGAGCAAGCATAGGTAAAACACGATGCATAAGTTCGGTACTGCCTGCCCCCCTGCAGGAACAAAGCTGTCGTTTGTCCCCCAAGCAAATCCTGGCAGTGCCTCTGACCCGCGCGATCAATATATGAATGCTTTAGCGTACTCTATTTATTGCCTAAGGAAACTGAAGCTATGTGTAGCACATAGATGGGAATACCATCATATTCGGTAAATTTTACGCTCGTCATGGTGCGATTCAATATGAAGTCGTACAGAAAGGGCTCCGATCACGCCTAGTTTCTGCCAATTTGCCACTAACGTTATCAGTGTGCGGTACAGACTGTACAGCGTGACCAGTGTCTCGCAGTACGCTGTAGTACACTGAGACACACTGTACAGCGTTTCCAGCGTCAGCCAGCACGCTGAAACCCATTGAAAGATACTGAAAACGCTGTTTTTTTCGATAAAGTAGAAAAAAACAAGACACAATATCCTTGTTTTACGACTAATCTGTAGATCAAAGTATTCGGTTTTTCTCAAACAAGACATTTCAAGGGTCGCTGTCTGCACAATTTCTTGCAAATTCTGTGAGTTTGAATTGCACAGATGTGAGGGCTAATGCTGTCCTTCGCACATGAAAGCCTACTTGCCAAACCTAATACGATTACTTTAAATATTCACCTAATCAAAAATATTGTTTACGCTTTCACCGCGCCAAATCGCAAATGCGAGACACCTATGGTTATAGTAGTAAACCTTTTGCCTCGTTGTCTCTCTCGGAGGCATTGGTTTGATATACGTAAAAGTTTCAATGACCACTCGAAAAGAAACGATTCGTCTGCTTATCTGTCTGTCTCTCTTTTCCGTATGACCATCGTTGTTATAAAAAAAAATAGGTGCGAAGAAATTACATGGTTCATTCTATGCACCAACGATGACCCTATGACAAACGCGTTCTTTTTCAACACGACAATGTTTCACGTCGGGTTCACCATGCACGGCTCCACTGACGTATTTCCGTCACGGATATTACCCTGCTAAATATATAGCAACAGATTGTAAATAAAAAAACGTTTATTTGATGTTCTGCGCAAAAAAAATTGGTGAATGGTATTTTGCAGGCGCTGCGTTAGAGTGCCTCGAGCGTGTGGCGGAGGGGAACGAGCGCATTTAGGCACGTTAGACACATGTGCCATCTGGCAGTTATTTTCGAAAACGAAGGCGTGCTGCCTGCGGAGAAAACTGCGCGCCAGTCTCGGAGGTGATAAGGTGTAGAACGCAAAGCGACGGGCAGGTGCCACCACCGTGACGTCGTAGCAAAGCGTCAGAAACACCTTTTTGAGCATCGCGTTGCAATCAGCGCAGCGCGATTAAACCCTACATTCCTTAGAGTTACTTGTGTGTGCCTCTTCTGGTACAAAGGCAGACATAGAAAACATCGAAGCGTTGTGGTGGCGCCTCAAATATGCGCAATAATTGCTTTTTAGTTGACAATCGCACAGCTATGAACACTAAACAATGAGAAATATTGGTGGGCGCTGTGGATGGGGTTGAACGTGTGATGCCGTTTAAGATATCGTTAGGGCCGACGAACAGACAGACAGACAGACAGACAGACAGACAGACAGACAGACAGACAGGACCATAATTTTTTCGTCAAAGGTCCCCAAGAAAGACTATCGTCTTTAAAACGAGCAGGAAAGACTCTGTCGCCCAGCAACGAACAAGCAACCTCTCGATTTGCAGCGCGCGCCTCCATCTTCTGTGGCACGATGTGTACGTTGGTGAGGCTGCTAATGGCAAGCCATTTATATTCACCACTCACCGTTTGGCAGTCGTCAGAGTTTTGAAACTTCAGCACGTTTTCGTTAATACTTGCGAACTGGTAGCGTTGGGTGCGCTTGCAGGGTCGTTGATTTCATGGAGCACAAGCGTGGTCTCTCCTGCGCACGCTTATCAGGCTCGTAATTCGGAGAGAACGAAGGCCGCTTCGCTTGCTCCCACGGACGCATTTACGAAAGTAACGCGCCGGCGCACTGCTACCACACGATGACATAGCTTCCTAAACTTAACTAGAGAGTACACTGGCGCTTCGATCGTTCAGCGGCCATGGAAATTACGGGTATGACATGGATTTGCCCAGTATTCGTGTTTGTGGGCAGCGAGCACACTGCAGGCCTACAGGATCTAGTAGCGTTACTTGTGGCATCGTTTATTGCTGCGTTTTGGTTTTGTTTGGAAGGAAAGAACAAACCGTTTTTGACTTCGTGACCCGATTTGAAGTGGTGAGCTTGCAAGATTAAAGTGTTGAAGCGTAAGTACCGCACAGATTTCAATTGCTGTTTCGTGACAAAACAGTTTCAAACCACGCCAAGCCAAAACGAACGCAAAGTATAAAGACTAGGCAAATCAATGTCATATCCGAAATTCCCATGCTCGCTGAAGTGCTATGCGTTACAGCTCCCATGGACACTATACAGCCAGAGTTTCCTCTAGTGTATATTTAGGAAACTCTATGCACGACAAAGTAAGAGCTCTGACAAATGTAAGCACTTGTCCTGTTTACTGGTTAGCGCTTGTTCCATGCGTCTTTCTTTCTGTTTGAACAGCGCGCTTTGAGCATCGAACTGTGACAGTTGCTAGACCGCGCTCATCTTGTGTACGCTGATTTCATGCGTCCTTTCTGCTGCAAGTTTCGAGCTACTTGCCGTTCTTCACATCACTTAGAAATTTTTTGCTGTTTCTTAAACAATGTATGATACATTTCGACTAGCTCTGTGAACACACGTTTCACTTTCGTGTTATACGAATTTCTCGAAGAGGGATTAACCATGTTTTTTTTGTTTTTTTCCTTCTGGGACGATTGTATACGTGTGTATGGAAAGTTTGTTACAGCATACGTAATTGCGTTCTACGTGCGTGATCGCATGCATTGCTAGCTCTTTGCACCTTACAGAGTTTCGCAGTGTCTGTGGCATCAGCGAACGTTAACCGAACGATGACATCATGTGATGACTCATGGCACGTCACAAGTTTTTGCGGATTTGTTACATCATAATGTTGTGTTCTCTTGAATGTGTCTTGTTTTGTCCATGTCCTTATTCCGTGTTACCATCAATTATCTGAGTCTAGCGCATTCATCTGCAAATTCAAGAATAAAATAAGAATAAAAGAGGGACGAGTGGAGAGGGAATGGCAGTTTCACCCACCTGCTGATGTTCTACTTTTGATCACATGCTTTCTCTCGTCATAGCTTCCCGTTCTGGGCCATGCTACCAGTGTCTAGTATGCCGTGTGCTTTCACTTCGTTTCGGCAGATGCTTTCCATGGAGTGTACTTGTCAAAAAGTGAGACACTTTCTTCATCACCTCTAATTTATTTAAGACGCAAGTACAGGAAGAGGTTTATTAATACAAATTTTTTTAGAATGCAATTCCGCTGAAACCTACTAATAGACAATGCGGTAAGTTGTTGGGCTAGTTGGTTCGAACTCGTGTGAAGGGGAGTGCGAATCTATGAATAGAAAGATAAAGGACGCTGGACACAACACGTACCACTTCATAATCAACGCAGTTAATCAGGTCTGTATGCTAAGCAGATATCGTACCTTGTAAACCAAGTCGTTTAATATAAGTTTTTTTAATTCGTTCCCATTTGCATGACTGTTCATTAGTGAGGAAGTAATGTAGCAGCATTACCTAAATAACCTGTATCTCGTGCAAAAAAGATCACTTCGTTTTTTTCGTAACTTATAATAGCACAAACACGTACCTTCCTACTTTTTAACAGAGCACATTCTTTGTATTCGTGAGATAAATAGGCATTTTTGAAAGAGATATATTTTCTTAGAGCGCAGGGAACGTTTCAGAAAGAAGACAGACAGAAAACGTTTCCTGCGCACCAGAAAAGTATATTTCTTTCAAAAATGCAATACCAACCAGCCCAAGTAGCCACTCTTTTGGAGCATATTGTCAGCGTCTCTCTCATCTCATATTTTTTTAATACGGATATCACCCTCGGCATTTGTTCGCTAACTACACAATAACAGCATTCGCAAGTGCAACTTCAGATATCATACTTTTCTGTACCCAAAAAAGAAGAACCACCTATGGCTAGCAACTTTTTAAATGGCAGCTGCCTTATCTACCACACATTCATCCTAAAATACTAAACTTGATCGTTGAAGCTTCTTCCATATCATTCTTCAGAAAAAAGTCAAATATGTACTTTTTAGAGCACATGCATGTAGATACTTACGCCTTAAGTGAACTTAGTCATTATCTTCACTCTTATTTGAGTGCACGTACGCATATGTACCCCCTCATGGGACTGTTGATGTATGAAAGCCTGTAATAATGCTCTCGCATGGAACATCGGGGTCTGCACCACTATTGCTCTTTGCAATTTTTTGTTTTCTTTGAAATTATACGTATTCGTTATCTAACACCATTTCAAAGCTATTCATTTCGTGTAGGCTTCCTTTTAGTCCTGCGCAGCGGCTTTTTACTCTTGTATTTTTTTTGAAAAGCAGTTACGCTGTGTAATGAATTTACAGTGTGAGGTCAAAGGCCTAATCAAATGACTCGTAATCACGGAGACACCGTGCTCGTAACGTCACCTTCCATCTCCTGTACCACGACAAACAAAGGAAAGAGACCTAAATAGAGCACCTTATTAATTCTAACTTTATTGGGGAAAAAAAGACGCTGCTCTTGAGAGCCGTGTGAAATCTCTGGATGGTTGGCTTCCCTCTCCGAGTACAGACTTTAATAAAGTCTCATTCGGTGACGTGGCATGGCAGAAGTGACGAGTTCTGGGTACTGACATATTAGTCTCCAGCAGCGTCGCTGAGGCTGGCGTAGTAAAGTTGCTGCTCCAGGGATAGTTTCCATCCTGAAGCGCGCAGCTCTATGAGTTCGAGTAGCGTCAAGCGAGCTTCCTCGGGAACATCCGACGACAGGAAAGCGTCCCGCAAGCAGTCCACCAGCGCTGCCATGCGGGCAGGGGCACCTCGTTCAGCAGCTTCACCGGCTGTAGTTAGGACTCTGCGGAGGCACTCGACCTGCAGTGAAAGTTTTAAAAATTTAGCATACTCGTATGAGCGAATCTCACAGTTTCTTCACGCTTTTTTGTCACGTATTGTCTTGTAATCAGTAAAAATGGGTAGTCCGACTGAATGAACTATTATCCGCAGCTATAGGTCTAAACTTACAACCTCAAGAAGGTTGATTAAACAGCGGGAGTGACGGCATCAGGCCACCATCGCTTGGAGCCCGTTTCCTGCTCCTTCCTTAGCGCCACCAGTACTTGAACGCACGCTACTATTGGCGGACTTCTTTCGCTGGCAATGCCATCCACTATGCTACTCCCTCCTCCTCTCTACGCCACGTGTTCCACTCCCGTCAGAGCTTCACCTTCGCCCTCCCACCCAACCAGGTTCACAAGCTTCACATCGCTACGCTTTTTTAGCCTGCTCAACCAACTCCTTCGCCATCGCCTTAGCACTCAAGCTGGATAACATTGAAGTCGTCTACAGTGATTCCATTGCAGCACTACGGGCGTTTGCTAAGGGGGCGGTCTGTGAACAAACGCTGACAATACTGCAAGGCAAGAACATAACACATCATCTTCTGAGTTGGTTCGCAGCTCACCTTGGACAAATCAACGATTCCCCTCCCAATCTCAACGAAGCAGCACACGAGGCGGCGCGAGAACTCTCCAACCGCGCCTCCCCGGGGTTGCGTTCTACCGGTGAAGGGGATAACCGGGAAATTCTTACAACATATAACGAGCTCACTAAACATTTCTACCTGTCTAGAAGGATTTTCCCTGCACCTCACAAAAATCTAACCCGGCCCCAAGCACTTACATTAAGGCTTTTGCAAACGCGGATGTACCCTACTTTGAAAATGTTACACATCATGTACCCTGACCTATACCCAAGTAATCTTTGTCCACATTGTGGGGAAATAGCTTCATTAGAACACATGCCCTGGCAGTGCACCAAATTCGCTCATTTATCGCACATCACCTCTGCCAGATGGGAGGCGGCAATTCGCAGCTCGTCGTTGGCAGATCAACTATGGGCTGTCCCCCAAGCCTGCGAGGCGGCTGAGGAGCTTGGCATCTTAGTCCCCACGTGTGAGCTGCCCGCAACACAGTGATCTGTGTTTTGGAGGACCAAATAAAAGTTTATCCAATCCAATCCAACCAACTCCCTCCAGTGGCTAAACACGTTAGTAACACGAATAATAGCTGGAGTCCTAAGCCCCAAAACAATGACATGTTCAGAACAGACGCCACAGTGGAGTGCTCCGAGAATCTCGACAATTCGGTGTTCTTTGGTATGCGCTGATATCGCACAACAAACGGGCCTCGACCGCTTCGCCTCCACAGAAATTCGATCGCCGAGGGCCGGCTCTACTCGTGTGACTCACCTCGTTACACTAGACTCCACAGTTACCCTTATACATTTGTCCGCACTCTCCCTCTTGTGCCGCTTCGCTCTCACACTTGGGCTAAATAATGTGGACAACCGATCCCGAGGGTTTTACCGCCAATTTTAAACAGCCTCACAGTTAAAGAGCCAGCCCGGAACACGAAGCATAAGCACGAGCTCACCATTGTACCACATAGTCACACCAGTGGATGAATCTTCTAGGAGAAAAGACTACATACAGTCGTCGTGTCAGGTGCGAAGTGATGCTAACCGATGTGACAATGCGTCGAAGAAGCATACAATTGCACCGCTATTTGCGCTACGTCAATTAGGAAAGAGCGGGCGTTTGAGTGCTTCGGACACACAACTATGGGCTTACCCATAACTGATGATCGTCAGCCACAACACGGACAATATATGTAAAATTTGGTCAGTTCGCATTCAGTGGGACCAGCCAAAAATATCAAAATTTACCGAATGCCAAATTATTGAAAGTGTTAAGCAATCAATAAGAATACATCTCTTATATACTTACATTTTCTGCATAAATACGTGAATGCTGCACTTTTCTTGCATACGCGCAGCGTAAAACCAGAAAATTTTCTTCATTTTGGCATTTTATTCACAATGCATGCAACCAAGGCGCCAAATTCACTGTTTTTTTAGCCCTAAAAGTACTCCCCACGCCTCCCTTATTGCGTACTGCATGCCACCATTACCTCCATTACGCGCATATGACAATAGTCTCTTTACGAGTAAAAATGGCCAGCAACGAACGGTTCGCCCATCACGATACAGAAAATAAGTTTTATGCTAGCATGCCGACCGCACCTGAACGCTCTTCATCACAAACGTCTTCCACGTGCATGAGTTCTGTGACATGGCGCGCGTAGTGCATCAAGTTTAACGATGCTGCGGACTCCCCAAGTCGAGATGGGAATGAGACCATGGTCACTAACTGCATGATTGAAATAGCAATCCACGCTGCGCAACCTTGTTTCTTCTGTAGCCTGCGAACGCCGTTTTTGTTCTTTTGGCTAGCACATTTGCAGCGTTTCGCACTTCGCGGCCTCCTAGGATCGTCTAAATGTGCCCGCACTACCAAGTTTCATGTAGTCAAACAGTCAGTTTGCTGGCCGGAACAAATGAACACGTCCAAAGTATCCCATTTTCCACACTGACGAGCTTTTACTGAGTATGTAAATACATGGGTGGAGACAATACCTTATACAAAGGACTAGTGCATAGGCAATGCGTTAAAGCGTAGGATGTTGGTTAATTACGGCTTCGTAGGCGCTTCGCAACCACACTTGTCTAGGCTCACCTAAAAAGCTTACGGCGCGCGTGCCCTAGAGCAAGCCGTGGTGGTTGTGGTGATGATGATGAGTGCATACCTTAGCTTCGTAGTCCAGCTGAGGCGAGTTCATGACAAGCCTGCAGGAGTCGCACAGAAGTGCCGCCATAGAGAAGATGTGTCCGGAGTGAAGCGAGCCCATCGATGCAGCTCCTGGCTTTTCAATGACGTCCGACAGAAGCGCGGCAATGAATTTCACGATGGCGATCAGTTTCTGACCGGTATTCTTCTGAGTCTTCGGCTCCACTGGCGCCCAATAAGTGGATCTCGGCAACGGGATGTCGAGTTGCCTGAACCAGTTGCGGCAGGTCCACAACAGTCGATCGATGAACCCCCCGTCAAACTCAGCCTGTGGTATTATACAAAAAATAACAGTGCGGAGAAGTAAACAAGTTTATATGCAATCAGTGGAGGTAAATAAGAGTTGTTCTTGACACGAAAGCGTAATAAACTAGCATATAAGAATTCAGCTTAGCTCAGAAGTCGATGATTGAAAACGGTATATCCCGCAGGCCAGGAATGCTACACGGAGGCGAATTATCCCAGCATCTATATATAGGTGGGTGATCTAGCACGGACCAGCCGAATGTCGCAGTTAAGTTTGTTCTCTCATTTTCATCAGTAAAGTAAAATGTTCATGAATTTCACCAAGAGGTGTCTGACTAACGAACGTTGTCGCGCCTTCTGGTTGCTGTTATGATTTTTTTCGGATATTCACTCAGTGAGGCACAGCCGAGAGTGGAATACCTGCCCTCTTTGCCTCCTAATTGTGTCGCGTTGCAAAGTGCTCATCCATTATGCATCATATTGACAGAGGGGCTCAGAATAAAACTTGCAAGGCATCCGTGAAACACGCAGCACAGTCACAGCGAAAGCTGGACGAGCGCCCTTGCTGGAGTCTGTTGTCGGCTCTCTTGTTGCAACTAACACAAATTCTTCTGGGATGTAGCCACTACACGACAAATAACATTTGTGATACAGGAAAGCACGCTATATAAAACTATTCGTCATTGTGCGGCGAAACGTTGAGGCGCGACACCTCTGTAAAGCGTTATGAGCGCTTTATTCGTGCTGTGGCTGATCACGATGAAGAATTATAGCTGAGCCCTTCGCAATATGTTCAAAGAAGTCAACGACCGCCTCGCCATCCAATTTACACTGTGTCATATCATGCTGTCACTTTAACGCAATTCCATGCTCAACATGACGCTTACATGGGGTCTTTGTGTAAACGAGATTCAAGCATATACACGGCTCTGGTTTAGAGTACTCCGCTGCCACCCAGAGAGTTCTTGTTCAAATCAGATCCAATCCTGGATTTGTTTTTTTTTATTTTTCCCGATAGCGCTGACCAACGCCGGCGGCTGACAACTACGGCGTGAAAGTCAAATCTTATCGCGTAGCAGATTTCGCTACAAGTGCGTCTAACTGCGTTCATAAGCCAGCACAAGCACTCACCCACTTATTTAGACCAAGCAGAATAAATGGGCACCAGACACATAGTATAATTCATACGATAACTTTCGGAAGTTCCAGATTACACTTGTCTGCATTAGAGTTAATATGCATGAAGAAAATGCAAAAAATGCACACGTGTGAAGCAGCAACAGGCTTTACTGCGATCGTGAATGAAACGATCGATACAAATGTTCCTATAGAATATGGCGACAAAAAAAGAAAAAGAGCAGGGCAGCATATCACTTTGTGCACGTCGGGGGTTAGAGTAAGGAGATAACACAATGTGTTTACAGAGTTAATAAGCAATTTTGGAAGCTCCGCAAGTGCAATGCAAATAGTTACATAAAACGAACATTATAAGTGTACGTGTGAACAACGCATACGACGCATGAGGTACGCGACGTTCTAGATCAATCTTGGGATACTGCTAATGAGCACCTGAGATTAGAATAGCATTAGCAGGCTTTACGGGTGTAGTGGGCGCCACATGAGCTTTAAAACTGACAAGCGGTGAAGCGCAGCGGAATTTATACAGATGACCTCGAATATTCCAGTCTTATCAGTGGGCGTCGTGCAAGCTCTGGAATAATCTCGAGTGCTCGAGTCTGGCGCGCAATCTTCACAGAACGATTTACAATGATCGCGAACTTTGTCGAACAGCAGGGCGCCTCTTGAGCGTAGAATTTCTGAGAGGCTTTGTGGGCGAAACCCACATGAAGATTACACTTGTCTGCATGACTGATTGATTGATATGTGGAGTTTAACGTCCCAAAACCACCATAAGATTATGAGAGATGCCATAAAAAAGGGAAGATAACGAACGACTGTGGCAGTATTGCGTGTCACTCACACAATGACGTTGTAATAACGGCCTTGAGGAGTCTTCGTAGTCTCCACTTTTGACTTTTCTGAAGCGTTGTCTTCTTTAATATTATCACGTGGTTGCATCAAGACTTCCCTGTTTTACTTTTGATTTTCTCGCCCTCTCTAGAATTTTACAGTCCACGTGACGGTACACTAACAAGCAGGTCACAATGTGTTCCCTTATCATTAACTGCATTTCTTGTAATATTTATTAGTCATGTAGATTCATGTGTCACCCTAGAGCTGCAATATTCAAAGTTTTCAGGTGATGTCCTCCTAAATACAATTGGAAGTACTTTTAAGAGCAGATTAGACAAAAGATGTTGTAGGCCCGTGTACTCAAATTTGGGTGCACCTTAAAGAACCCCAGGTGGTCAAAGTTTCTGGAGCCCTCCACTACGGTGTCTCTCATAATCAAATAGTGGTTTTGGGACGTTAAACCCCACAAATCAAATCATCAGAATAGACAAAAGCAGCAGTGCCTGTAATAAAGAAGGACGTGCTTTATGATAAAAAGCATTACTTCCAATTCGACAGACTCTATAGCCATACGCAAAAAAACTTGTCGCCCACACGTGTCACTGTCGATACATCCACCTTTGTTTAGAGATTAGGGCGAAAGCATTGTATGCCTCATCCAACTCGAAGGGCGACAATCGCCGATGTCCAGTGGTAATTGCCTTGCTGGTGGTGACGCTACACACCGGGCGACTGATTACGGACACGCCCATGCATAGAAAATAGACTGTGTTTTGTTTTAAAATAACCCTCTCTGGGTCCCTTGGCGCATTTTTCTCAGTTGACTCGAATGCATACGGCAACCTACTTTCCTTGTATGTCGATGTAATAACCACCAGCCACCGAATGCTTTTTACAGCTAACATTGTTTCGCTCCAGCATCGGAGTCATTGTAGGTTTCCGGCACTTTACGTTGTTCAGCGCTGCCTCCTGGATTGGCCTACTTTTCACCAGGCATTTATGTAATTCCGCCATCATGCGACGACATGCGACATGACGTCGAATCGACGTCGTGAGGACGTCACATGTTTTTGATGATCTGTGACGCCGTGATAACATATCGTGACCTCATCGTAAGATGATTTCTTGCGTAACTTGACCATGTTGACGCCACTGGTGTGATCGCCGACGATGGACACCGTCGCAGGATGCCGGTCACTTTCTGGCTCTGGCAAGCCATTTGAGGCATTCCCCTCAAAAAGTAAGGGTAGTTTTTGAACGCTAATGGCTCACCTTGATGACGCGGGTGCAGAACTTCGCCGCCGGCTCAGCAAGGTCGTCGTCGTGGATGGCTTTCCATATGACTGCACGCACAACTCCATCCACTTCCTTTGGCGCCAACAAGTCAGGCTCTGAAGAAAACAAAGTGAATGGCTTCCGTTGCGATAGAGACGTCAAAATTTTGTGTTTAAAGTGCACTGGTCTGGTGAATTCATACTAAACTGAGGAATGGTTAATTACGGAATGCATTTTATATTAGTCTAGTACCGCCCTGTTACACAATTCCGAATATGTTGCAAGATGTTGTAATACGGGTGTCACACGTACAACTTTGATCGCGGCCAGGGCAAATCAAGACAATCGCAATCTGGTTCCTTGATAGCGATTCGACATACACCTACGCCAAGCTCGACCAAAAAATGATTTTTAACCGTCCAGTAGCAAAGGTTGTTTATCGCAACCAAGAAATAAGACCCAGAGTCGCCCTCGAGGCATAATGTTGGTGAAACGTCGATTATGGTTGCAGAGCTGGCTCTCTAATTTTATAGGGATTACACATTCACACCTGTGATACCAGCGTCACGTCGAGTTAACATCAGATGTATGCTTCAGCGCCTTTCACTGAAAATGGTGCACAGTGGCGGACGAAATATTACGGACCAGACACGTAGCCAGATTTTTTTTTCAAGAGCGACACCCCCTTAATATGGCCATTTTCTACTCTCTATGCCATGGCGAGAAATAATTCTGCGGGGCGAACGTGACCGTTGTACCAAACCCTGGCTACGCCCTTGTTGCGAACCACGGGAACGGGTGTCAAATTAAGGTCCTCGGATGAAACAAGTTTTCAAAGTAACGACACCTTTCTCTTTGCTCTTCGTCTAGGTTTCTTAAGCGCCCCATAGAAGAGACACTACAGGAATTTGACTTTAATCAGGAACCTGGCCGCAGGAGCTTGAATTTAATCAAAAAGTTAATGTTTGGGTAAAGTTGCTAAAGTGAATACAATAAATGAAACAAAGGAAACAAATTGAGTCACAGAACATATGGTTATATTTATGAATATAAACAATACATAAAAAATGGCAGATCTCACGTACAGTGGGAATCGATGATATGTGAACACGAATAATACAGGTTGATATAACACTTTTTAATCAGCACAATGTTACGAAGTGGAGGTAAATGATGTCGTACATGACTTCTGTCATTATTATGAAGTTGAGATGTGTCGTTTAGCTTCGTCCCCTCTTGACTTCACGTAACACCAAATTCGGTATTTGTGGAGCTAGCAAAACGGCCGCGAGCGCGTCATGAAGGGCCCAATACACTCCAATGTAGCAGTGACTTGCGCACACGCTAGGCACAGCAATGCTACGTTAGGAAAACACAGGCACTCTATAGCCGGACGCCAGGTGCGACCGGCGCTATCAGCGTCCGTCGGCGCGGCCCCACGGCAACCGGTACGAAATTCGCGCCGATGCGTTACCGAGACAACACTGCGTCTCTTTCTTTTCGTGACGGAGGGACGCTGGACGCGCTGAAACACGCATGCGTCAAACCAACGCAGCGCGGCAGCACCAGCGATTTTATGGCAGGACCGGCGCCTGGCGTGGCAACACAGGCATGACGAGGCGAAATGGACGCCGGCGAGCACGTGCAGCGCGTAATGTCAAATGTAATGGCGCTTTGACTGTGGCATGTAGGTATGTTCTCACATGACACGCATCTTATGGTTATCATGTTTCCGCCAGTCATATACCTTCGTCATCCATTGACGTCACGTAATACAAAAATTAGCACATATAAAGCTATCGTAACGGCCATGGCCACATTAGTGTGGCATGTAGTGATCCTATTACATGACAGCATGTCCCTATTATCATGTTTAAATGAGTCACTAACCTATGTCGTCCGTTCGCGTCGAGTAATATCGAGTTTGGTACATGTGAAGCTAGCGAAACGGCCGCGAGCGCATCATGAGCGTAGCATGTAGTCATGTTGTTACATGGCACACATGTCATGTTTATCGTGTTTGCACCAGTCATTCATATACCTTCGTCATTCATATACGAACCATATTACCAAATTTGGTGGAAGTGAAGTTAGCAAAACAGCAGCGACAAATGATGAGCGTGGCATGTAGTCATGTTGTTATATGCCGCGCACCTTATGATTATCATGTTTGCACCAGTGACAAACATATGTCGTGCGTTCGCGTACCGTAGTACCAAATTTGGTATATGGGACGCTATTGAAATGACCGCGAGCGCATCGTGAGCATGGCATGTGGAGATGTTGTTACATGACATGCATGTTAAGATATTCATGATAGGGTCTGTCACCTGTGTTCGCCTTGCAATCATGTTATACCATACCAGTTTTGCAACATGCCATGTGAACGAAATTACCGCAAGAGCTGAGAAACTATTGAAGGTAAATCATGACGTTCATGATATACATTTCATGATTTTCATGTGATGACTAATCAAACATGTTCTTCACACAGGTCACGTTACGCACTACCAAGTTTTGTACGGCATAACCATTATCAAAACGGACAGGAGAGCCAAAAGTCCTAGGCGGCTATAGATAGATAGATAGATAGATAGATAGATAGATAGATAGATAGATAGATAGATAGATAGATAGATAGATAGATAGATAGATAGATAGATTAGATAGATAGATAGATAGATAATGATAGATCAGATAGATAGATGATAGATAGATAGATAGATAGATAGAATAGATGTAGATAGATAGATAGATGATAGATAGATCGCATAGATCAGATAGATAGCTCGTGATGTACTAGATAGATCGATCGATAGATGATCGACTAGTCCGTCGATAGTGCTAATCGATAGCATCGCTCGCTAATGCTCTCGTCGTAGATGATGGATGGTGGATAGATGGATAGATGGATAGATGATAGATGGATCGATAGTACTGATAGACGCGCTTAAAGTCGCCCAAGTTCGCTAAGTAATGCTTTGCATTTAAAAAGCAAGCGAAATGTGCGTTACTCAACTGGCGACGTTTTGCAGTTCGATATTTTACACCACTGGCCATGAAGTCTCACGTCGTTCATCGTAGTTCGTCCAGTTATAGCTGGTACATTTATCCGAATGTGTTTTGTTCGTACTGTGACACAGTGAACGCGCTTCTTGCTGAATCCTGTCAGTGACCACAGGGCCGGACGTTGGGACGTGTGATTACAGCCGGCTTGTGCACACGCGAGAAAAAACCTAGGCCAAGCTATTGTACGAACGCTGACTAGCAACACAGCGATAACGTGTGTTTTTTTATGTGTCCATTTTCACAATCGTGATGCCAGGTGATTCTGGTGCAGTTCGGTGATCTGTCTGTAAAGTGGGAGTTCTACTATTGAGGTGTCTTGAAGCAGCGCGTTTCGGCTCCTTTATGCCATGACACGTTCTAGTCAACTGGACAAGTGTGAAACGTTCCTGAAGGTGCCCTGATCACACACTCCAGCTTTTCTCTACACGTGCAAACGCACAAGTGTTTGTAACAACTGGCATTCACTACAGGCGCATTAGACGCGCTCAAGGCGTTTCAATAAAAAGCGTCAAATAAACTCGCTTCGCAGATCCGCGTCGACTTACATAGACGGAGTTGCACGAAAGCGTTCACGTGAGATGTTTCATACCTACACTTTACGGCGTGCTTCATCTCGGATAGAACGAGGTAAGTTGAAGAGAGCGAAATCGTTTTTTTGTTTGTTTTACGGCAACCCAACATTGTTGAAAACTCGGATCTTGGATTGAACAAGCACCGCGAAACTATCTTGGTCGACTTGGCGCACACTGAAACGCCTCTCCTCTCCAGTTTACATCCTGGCTATGATTTGTTCTTTGGTCACGGCGACAATGTGGCTGCTGCCATATATGACCATGCGTACTCGTTTTGAACTTTTTGCATAATAATAAATAACAGAATCAGCCATTTGCAAGATCGCATGCAAGGATTGGACCGATTACGGAGGCGGATGGTAGAGAAAAAAAGGGGTACGCTAAAGAGTGAGGAGGACGGCATCGACAACAGTGAACCCCGCATTCAGAAACGCTCCTCGACTCGAATTACATCCTTCACTTGACTGAGTTGAGCACGGCGCCGCTGCTCGACTGAGATTGACACTGCGCTTCTGAAGAATTGCTGAAGAATATTGCCGATATGCAGGGACATCGTCCGCCAAAACATAGCACTTTCGTCGGCTTTTAGGGGCGAAGCTCCTTAAAGCGGCACCCGTTCGTCTCTCGTTGTCTTAGTCGTAGTCATAGTGTGTAATCAGTGTTACATTTTGACCTGCAAGGTGGTGCTGGTGGAAGATTTCTCCTGTGCTTTGTTGAACAAAAAAAAGTTCGTGGCGTACGTTAACTAAAATCGGAATGTTCCTGTCTCTCGTTCCCCATTAGCAGCAGCCATTGGCATGTATATTGAGCACTATCTGACAGGAAAATGTTGCTACGTCATACTAGCTGTTGCTAGTATGACGTAGCAACACTAGTATGTTTAGTGTTGCTACGCTAAACATACTAGTGTTTATTGTTTAGCGACACTAGTATGTGTAGTGTTACGCTAGTATGACGTAGCTGTTGCTACGTCATACTTGCGTAACCTCCTTGGTGTTAGAAAGTATTAGCGAGCGTTGGGCCGCAGTGCCATGAATACAGTGAACAAGTATATACCATGAACTCGAGGTGGTTAAAGGTGGGAAGTAGATACGAAGCGCAAGTTGTAAGAAAGTAAAAGCCAAATTCTCCTGTCTCTCATTTCCCATTAGCAGCCTTTGGCATGTACATAGAGCACACTGAGAAAAAGGTTGCTACGTTTTACTGGCTGGGCATAACCTCCTTGGTTTTAGAAAGGTTTAGCGAGCGTTGGGCCGCAGTGCCATGAATACAATGAACTAGTATATATTATGAGCTCGAGGTGGTTAAAGTTTGGAAGTAGAACCGAAGCGCAAACCGTAACAAAGTGTGCGTCTGCCACCTATCGTTTAGTCCTTGGAATGTCCGCTGGATGGCGGTGCTTCTATATGGCGAATATATGTTGAAAAGATGAGAGATGGTGGTACTTAGAGTGTTGAATAGATGGACGAACAGACACACAGACAGATGCATGGATGGTCATGAACGGACGCAGGGGCGGATGCATGGAAGAACGCAGGGACGGACGGAAGCAAGAGCGAATGAACGGACGAATGCATAGCCCCACTCTCTATCATTCACTCCATGGATATGCTGCATTTTTTTTGTTTCAAATCGAGGAGAGCCCTTGACTGAAGAAGCGTTTGTGGATACGGGGGTTAGTGGCGCGACCTTGCGAACTTGTTTCATAGCACCGATGCGTCTTCTGACGACTGCCGCCGAAATTCGAGAGCGTGCACTGCGCGCACGCACTCTTTTTGGGGCGAATCTCCTTAAAGCGGCACCCGTTCGTCCCTCGTAGTAGTCATAGTCGTAGTCGTAGTGTGTAACCAGTCTTGCGTTTTGACCTGCAAGGTGGTGCTGGTGGGAGATTTCTCCTGTGCGTTGTTGTACAATAAAAAATTCGCAGCATCCACGTTAACTAAAAACCGAAATCTCCTGTCTCTCATTACCCATTAGCAGCCGTTGGCATGCACGTTGAGCACTATCTGACAAGAAAGGGGTGCTACGTTATACTCGCTGGGCGTAACCTCCTTGGTTTTAGAAAGGTTTAGCGAGCGTTGGGCCACAGTGCCTTGAATACTGTGAACTGGTATATACCATGTACTCGAGGTGCTTAAAGGTGGGAACTAGACACGAAGCGCAAGCTGTAAGAAAGTGCGCGTGTGCCACCTCTCGTTTAGTCCTTCGTATGTTCACTGGATGGCGGTGCTTCTATATGTGGAGTATATGATGAAAAGATGCTAGATGGTGGCACTTGGAGTGTTGAATAGATGGACGAATGGACACACAGGCAGGTTCATGGACGGACGCACGGATGGCTGCACAGATGGATGGACGCATGGACGGAAGCAGCGGTGAATGCATGCAAGAACGCAGGGACGGACGCACAGATGGGCGTGCGGATGCACGAACAGACGCACGTATGGACGGACGAAAGCAAGAACGAATGGACGGACGGATGCTTCGCCCCACTCTCCATCATTCACTCCGTGGATATGCTGCCGTTTATTTACCTGCGAGCCCACTCGTTCGCTCTTTTCGACAGTGCGCGCACTGGAACGCCTAAAGAAGCGCAAGATGTCACTCCTTCTGTCGCGTCGGAAACACCACGCGATGATATCGTGACGAACACGTAATTTCAATTGGCAGTGATCGGTGCGCGTCTATTTATGCTCCTTAGTGCCTCAGTACAAAACACTCCGCTCTCTAGAATATGCGCATACGGCATCAGTTTTTCAGAAATCGGCCTTTGTGATAAGGTTCGTGCACTGACTGCTGCAGTGACACCTTGCACTTCTTCAAGCGTTCCTGTGCGCATGCTGTTGAAGAGAGCGAACTAGCGGGCTGGTTGGTTGCGAAACTTTATTGAGGTCCTGCAAGGCGCGCGTCAGCGCGCAGCGGGCGACTCCCACGTCGGGACCGTTAGGCCAAGCCTATCGGCCGCTCCGCGGGCCTGCTGGACGGCCCATACTTGGTCGGCCAGGAGGGAGCTGCGTAGGGCCGCCTCCCACCTGACCGATGTAGTGTTGGGGTTAGTGTACATTGCCTTGCACTCCCAGAGAATGTGCGCCAGCGTGGATACATCCCCACATGCGGGGCAAGCGTCATTGGGAAACACGTCAGGATAAATAGCGTGAAGGGATCTCAGGTTAGGGTACGTGTCGGTCTGCAGTAGTCTGAGCGTAAGGGCCTGTGGCCAATTAAGATTTGGATGAGGGAGTGGATATAGTCTCCGCGCGAGGTAAAAATATTTTGTTATTTCGTTGTACGTGACAGGCGCGTCTCTGTTTTCCGTAACCCCGTTGGCCCCGAATCGTTGCCCGGAAGCAGCGCGGTCGGTTAGTGCGCGCGCGGCCTCGTGGGCAGACTCGTTGAGGTTGGGGGGAGCGCCTTGGACCTGTCCAACATGTGCAGGAAACCAAATCAGTACGTGGTGCTTGATGCCGTCGCGGCCCCCACTTTGGAGCACGCGCAGGGCTTTCTTGGAGATTACACCGCGCTCGAAAGCGCGAATAGCTGACCTAGAGTCACTACAGATGACCTCCCTTTCATCTTCCAGGATGGCCAGGGCGATGGCCACTTGCTCGGCAATCGTCGGATCGTCAGTGTGAACCGATGCGCAGTTGGTGATTTGTTGTTTGGAGTCGACGACGACTGCGGAGAAGGCGCGGCTCCCACGGTACGTTGCCGCGTCGACAAAGCAGACGCCGTGCTCCTCACTGTGAATCTCCTTGAGAAGAGTGGCAGCTCTAGCCCGTCGCCTACCACGATTGTAGTCGGGATAGACATTCCTCGGTATCGGTGCCACGGTGATGAGGTCACGAATCTCACGGGGCACCTGTCTCATCTTCTCGTCCACTTCAGCCGGAGAGTGACCGAGCTCTCGGAGTATATGTCTGCCGGTCTGGGAGCTCGAAAGGCGCACGAGCTGGGCCCGCTCCTGCGCTTCGGCAATCTCTTCCAACGTATTGTGTACTCCGAGATGGAGCAGGCGCTCGGTGCGCGTCCTGATCGGGATACCGAGGGCCCGCTTGGTAATCTTTCTGAGCAAGACCTTGATCTTGTCACGCTCGGCGCGCTGCCAATTGTGCATGGCCGCGACATATGAAAAGTGGCAGAGCACAAAGGCATTGACCAGGCGGATTAGGTTGTCTTCCTTGAGGCCTTGGTAGCGGTTGGCCAACCGCCGAACCAGCCGAACCACGTTATCCGTTTTGGCGGCGAGCTTGAGTATAGTCTTGCCGTTGAAACCATTGGACTCGATGGTCATGCCGAGGACCCGATTGGAGTCGACTCTGGGTATTGCGCTGCCATCTCCGGTGTAGAGCTTGATATCACTCTTCGAGATCGGCTGCCAGTTTTTGGGCTTGGGCCCTCGCCTAGTGAGTTGGTAAAGGAGGAGCTCCGACTTGCTTGGGGAACACCTCAGGCCTGTGGGACGGAGGTAATCTTCCGTGGTGTCTATGGCCTCCTGCAGAGAGCGCTAGACTTACCCGTCACTGCCACCTGTGCACCAAATGGTAATATCGTCCGCGTAAATTGTGTGGTTAATGCCTTCGATACATGAGAGCCTCTTGGACAACCCGACCATGACAAGATTAAACAGGGTGGGCGATATCACTGACCCTTTTGGCGTGCCGCGCGATCCCAGCTCTATCTCCTCGGAGACAAGGTATGCCACACTGAGGGTGGCTCTCCTACGGGTCAAGAACGATTTGACATATTTGTAGAATCTGACTCCAAGGCCGAGCTCAGCAATCGACCGCAACACGAAAGAGTGAGTAACATTGTCGAAGGCTTTCTCTAAGTCGAGGCCGAGAATGGCCCGCATGTCTCGAGTGTTGCAGTCGATGACTTGGTGCTTGAGCAGCTTCATAGCGTCTTGCGTCGAAAGCTTGGCCAGAAAACCAATCATGGTGTACGGGTGGAGCCCATTGTCTTCCAGGTACCGAGTCAACCTATTGAGGACCACATGCTCGGCTACCTTTCCCACGCAGGATGTGAGCGAAATGGGGCACATGTTGTCCAAGTTGGGTGACCTCCCCGGCTTAGGAATGAGCACGGTGCGTGCGACCTTCCACGGGTCGGGCACCTCGCCGCTCTTCCATGCCTCGTTGATGACCTCGGTGAGGTAGTCGATTGACCGGTCGTCCAGGTTGCGCAGGGTCTTATTAGTTATGCCGTCGGGGCCCGCGGCAGACCTCCCATTGAGCCCGTAAAGGGCCTGCCGAACCTCTTCGTGGCATATCTCGGCGTCCAGTTCAGTGTTGGCTGGTCCTGAGTACTCGGGGTACGTTGTTGCGGGGTTCGAGTCGACAGGGAGGTACTTTTGCACCAGCTGCTTCAAAACCTCCTCTTCTGAAGAGGACTTCTTGGCTTCGTGCATGGCTCGCGCCAGTACGTTCCGCTGGTTAGTTTTGGTGTTAGTCTCGCTGAGCAGGTGCTTGAGCAGGTTCCATGTCTTGCCATTACGCATCTAGTCATCTACCGAGTTGCACACCTCGTCCCACTGCTGCTTGGAGAGGACGCAACAGTGCTCCTTGATGGTCTTGTTTAGGTCGGAGATCTTCTTGCGCAACCTGCAATTGAGGCGCTGGCCTTTCCAGCGGGCGAGAAGTGACTGCTTGGCCTCGAGCAGGTGGGCAAGGCGGCTATCCTTTTTTTTCAACCGGAAGGTCAGTACTAATATTCGTGGTACTTTTGACGTCCTCTCTGAGCTGGCTAATCCACTCCTGTAGGCTTGGCCTGGTTTCAGGTAGGGGTCGGTCGTTGCGGACTTTGCGAAACTGGTCCCAGTTTGTCCAAGAAAACTCCCGTGCCCTCTTTCGGACCAATGAGAGCTGCGTCACCAGGACGTAATGGTCGCTACCTAAGTCAATGTTTGAGTTGGCCCACTGTACATCGGGGAGATTCTTGACGAAGGTCAAGTTGAGAGTGGAGTCTCTGCAGGATGAGGTGCCCAACCGAGTTGGAAAGGCCTTGTCGGTGATTAGAGTCAGGTCCATGTCCGTCGCGTTCTGCCACAGTTCCGCGCTCTTGCTGGTATTGTACGGGTAGCCCCAAGTGTGGTGCGGAGCATTAAAATCGCCCGCCACAACCAGGGGGTTGGGGCCTGCCAAGTTGACGGCCTTCTTTATGAGGGCCCTGAAGCGCTGCCGTCGGTCCTTAGGGCTAGTGTACACATTGAGAAAAAAGATGCTGCTTCGGTCCGAGCTGCACGGCAGAATCTCGGTCATGACATATTCGGCGCTGCTGGTGGCCATTTTGAGGTCGTGAGAGATGTGTGTGAGCTTGTTACTGACCAAGGTGCAGACGCCCCGGCCATCAGAATAACGCGAGACGCGCTTGTAACTAGTCAATGTGACGTTTGGAGTTAATGTTTCCTGAAGCAGAATGACGAGGGGTTTTTCGCTAGAGCATCGAATGTACTGCTGCAAGGACGCCTTTTTACTAGGGAAGCCCCTGCAGTTTCATTGCCGAAAAAGAAACATCTCACTTGGCTTGGCCATCTTGTTGCTTTTGTGGGCTGGTGCTGCCCTCAGATTGGCTAAGAATAGCGTGGACGATGGGGCCCATAGCGCCGGGCTGGGGTTGTACGACGGCGGTTGAGGTCAGAGCTGGTTTCACTACGCTTTCTAGAAACGACTCTACCTTGGATACTCGGTCGTTTTGCGCGGTCAGGGTGATCTGCAGTCGGGCGAAATTCTCCCCGAGCTTATTGATGCTTTCACTGAGCGCGGATAGCGTGTCTCGAAGCTCAGACCTGACTCGAATCGCTACACCTTCCTGTTCGTAGGCGACGGCCCTCTTTTTGGGAGCACTTCGACCCTCACTGCTGCTGTCGCCGGCTTTTGTGCTGTGCACCTCCATGGGTAGAGGCATTGTATCGGCGACGGCGGGTTGCGGTGGTGGGTTTCTCGCTTTCTTAATCTCAGCAATTTCGGACATAAGCCTGTTTATGGTTTCCTTCATCGCTGCGTTCTCGCGTTTCAGCTGGGAAATCTTGCGCGCGCTCTCTACATGCTCTGGGATTGACCCCGACAGTACCTCAGCTGGCCCTACTCGGACTGTGTCGGCCCAGGTTATAGAGCCCGACTTCTTGCTTCTCGCTGACACCCCGCTAGGCTGCTGTTGACGCCCGGTAGACCTGGATCGAGACCTGGAGCGGCTCCCAGACTTGTAGCGCCGGGCTCCTCCTCGGGACCGGGAGCGGCTCCTGGACCGGGAACGGCCCCTGGAATGAGACCGAGAACGTCGTCTGGAACGGCCCCCAGGAACCACGTGACTGCTGGAAGTCCTGCCTATCCGTGGGGGTTGATGGTGGTGCCGTGGCTTGGCCTTGATTGGTGGCGCGAGACTTCCCAGCGCCTTCGTCGCACGACATACGGGATCTCGAATCTTTGCCTACAGTCCTTGTAAGCTGTGAGGTGTTGCCCACCACACAGCCTGCACTTGGGGGTACACTTGTGCTGTGCGTCAGGATTTGAAGCCCCACAGCCCCGACATACGACGTCGCCTGGGCTGGGACACACATCAGCACGGTGACCGAGCCGACCACAAGCGTAGCAAATGTCTATTTTCTTGCGATAAAGCGAACATTGCACAAGGGTGGGGCCGTAGCGTACAAAGTTTGGGACTCTATGACCATCGAAGGCGACGATTACCGTACCGGTGCTGCCTATGCGCTTGGCTGCCAGGGCGAGCGGATTTCTTTCATTTACAATCTTGTTGTCAATATCATTCGGGCCGTCTACGAGTGGAATACCTCGGATCACGCCCTTGCACGTGAAATGAGGGGCGGCCTCGTAGGCACTGACCTCGTATATTCGGCCCATGACGACGATCTGCCGAACTTTGACGTAGTGCTTGGCATTTTTCCTTCTAGGTGTTCTGACAACCATAATATTCTGCTACACGTTGGGGCATAGCGTGTCGCCCCGCAAATCTTCGGCGCAGATGCTTGTGGCTGCCAGGATTGCATCAGCCACCACGGTGCAGCCGGTCTTGACAATATTGAGGCCTCCGCGGGGCCGAATCACGATTTTCGTATCCTCCCTGGGGAGCTGGGGCATCCGGCCAGCGCGGATGATTCTAGCCTTGATGTTATTGCCACTGTTGCGGCCTCACGGGGCCACGGCCGTTGTCGACTTCGTCTCGTTGAGAGCAGCACCATTAGGATTAGCGCCTGCCGAGCGCGCGCCAGCTCTTCTGGCGCCTGCAGACTGCCAACCTCGGTCTTCTGTCACCTCTTCGGGGTTTATGCCCTCCCCCACCACCTGATATTCCATTCTTTTCTGAAAATAAGCCCTGAGAAGAGCGAAAAGGGCACCCGGGAACGGCGACGCAGCTGGCGTGGCGCCGGCGTAGGCTTACCTCGTTAGGCTTAGCCCAGGCGGTGGCCGGCTCCGGAAAAAAAACGTTTCAAAACGTGAAAATAGTGCACTCACGCAGCAGGTTTTGGCATCAAAATAGTCCTGGCACTTTCACTGACGCGACACAAACGAAGCTGAACGCGAACTCAAAAAATTCACTCGAAGATCATTGTAGGAAGCAAGAGCTACTCGAAGGTCCTATGAACAACACAGACGCCGCACCGCGTTTCTCCGAACTAGCGGGCTGGCAAGTGAAAAAGGGCGCTCGTGCGCAGCGCACGATTTTGAGCTTCGCAGGCAGCCGTCGTAAGGCGCAGAGGTGCTGTTTGACACGTGCTTCCGTGGTCCACAAGGTTTTGACCACCATTGTACGTATACGGTAGCGAGGGTTACCCATGTTGCTGTTGTCATCGTTACGCAACTGTGAAACAGCTGGTAATACGAAACATGCGACTGTTCAGCGTATGTCTGCGCGCACAACAATTGTACTGATTGCAACGGGCCCGTCATTCTTTCTTTTTAGCGTCATCTCGTATCTTCTCGCTGAATAAAAAAACAACACCATAGCTACCTTAACCCCGCATGCTTCGCATAGCATCAGTTACCATGTTACGAGGGATCTGCCTATTTTTAGACAGACAGACAGACAGACAGACAGACGGACGGACAGACGGACGGACGGACGGATAGATAGTTAGATAGATAGATAGATAGATGGATAGATAAATAGAAAGATAGATAGATAGATAGATAGATAGATACGTTCACGTCAGTGTAGAGTTTTTGATAGTTTTGTTAAGAGAAGCGTTAATTTGGAAGACAGAGTAGGTCGTACCTGATAGAGCTCTGAGCACGATGCTGACGCGCCCCTTTGTGGGTGCACCGTGACGTCGTTCTTGCATCTTCGAGTCTTCTTGACCCCAGAGAGTGGCGTCCAGCGCTCGAAGCAGCTGCTGGTCGCTCGCTCCTTCCACTGCGGCGTCGTCGGACGTGTCTCCCTGGATCAGGTCCTCGTCAATCCACGCTGCATGAAAGAGTGTACATGAGCAACGTGCTTTTCTAGGAGCCAAGCTCCTTTGCCCGCAGCCCTCCGTCGGCATTGAAGTTTCACTCCGCATCACCACTCCCTACCGCAGCGTTTCAAGAACCAGGTGTGAATTGGACGCAATGGCCCTTGCAAGGACTAGCGACGCTGCAGTTCCATCTTGCATCATGCCTCGCGCGTTCGCAAGTCACGTGTGGAGTACTAAGAAACCAAGCGCGGAGAAACGCGCAACGCGTATCAATTGTCTACTCTTCGCGTGTCTCAGCTTGCTGTGGCATATGGGGCGCCTCTGCTTTTACGCCTCAGCTGCGTGTGCCAGCCCGCGAGCGGAGCTCTGATACTGTACTGGTTCTCACTATGTGCGCTTTATTTTCGAAAAGCTTTGAACGTCGGTTGCATTTCTACACGAAATAACTGATAGTTTTAAATGATGAGCGTTGTATAGTCCCCTGTACTCGCACATCCAGCGTCGGCGGTGTCATCTACACGCCCACTGTGCCCATGATATCGTATCGTGCCAACAGTCGCCTCCCACCTTTCCCCTCTCTTGCCTCTCAATGCCGATGCACGAAGCGTCTGCTATAGTAAATACCGACTGCTCACGCTGCACAACCGTTCACTGGGCACGACTCACTGACCAGAGGGAGCTGCATTGTTCACACTGCCCCGTCACAAAGTCTTTCATATTCACCATTAGGGGCCCCCAGAAAATAGACGCATGCACGCGTCTCCCTTGTATCCCGGCCAATATCCGCTGATGGATGCAGGGTGCGAGACGTACGCGTCGCGTTCAATTTTTATTTTCTATTTATTACATACTGCAAATCCTTAGGTCCAAGTAGGTTGGCAGTTTCAAGAGGGCATAGCCAACACCATCTAGACTTTTTTTCAGGCCTCCGCAAGCCTACGTGACGTCATCATTGTGAGATCTGCCTGGAAGCTGGCTTCAGTCAAATGACCGGCACACGTTCGCGTTTTGTCGTTCCGCGGCCCAGTTGCACTCGTAGCATTTTTTTTCTCGGAGATTTACACCTAGAAGCAGGCCCGTGGCTAGGGGGGATGGGTTAGGAGGCCCCCTTCCCCCCCTGCGCGCAAAATCTTTGCGAGGGATCGCTCTCGTCCATGCGGTTCTTTGGTCGGCGTCCATCGGAAACCGATAGACGCGCGCTTTAGGTCCATGAGCATAGTTAGAGTTGCACCCCGGTGCACAGCAGCATCCAGGCATATTGCGTAGTTTACCCAACCATGCTCACACAGCACAAGAGAAAGAAAAAACAGCGTGAGCGGCAACAAAATGCAACTATCCCACAACCACAACAGCCAGCAGAGCGAGCGAGCACGTAAGATCAATGTGGCCAGACGCACTCTCATGCACTGCCAACTTCGCTCGGCTGTGCACAAAAATGTTTAAAGCGTGAATAAATCAAGTAAATAAGTACATCGTTTGAAACTTAAAATATTGCTAAGCTTTTTTGTTGGATAGTAGGTAAAAATTTTCTACAGTTTGCCTACTGAAAACTTGTTTCGAAGCAAAAAAGATTGTCTGTCTATTTGGCGAACAGAAGCCGCAAGCCATCCCGACCTCAGCCAGTCGAGCGTTGCTTTCTCACAGATCTCACAGCAGTGACGTCACGCTGACGAGATGAAGGCTTTCCGAGGCCTTGAAAAAAAAATCTAGGTGGTGTTGGCATAGCTGATACAACAAGTGGCATAAGAATTGTTTGGGGTGGGTGTTTTATACACACATAGTCAATACAGGGAGAAACATAGAAAAGAATTTCGTATTAACGCATATACCGGAAAAAGAAAAAAAAAGACAACGCGAATCCACACTTCACATTTTTTGCAATTAAAGTGAAAATAAATAAATGATAAATGCAAAACAATAAACACAATAACATTCATAGTTCAAGCCAAGAAAGTAATCGATACATATGTATACAATAGGAACAGCACAAAAAAAGAAAAACGCTGTAATAAAAGATCGGAAACCTGGAATTGGAAGACAATGTTATTTAGAGCGAAGAAGAAACAGATTCTACGAAGATGCCTGAGTTGTTTCGATCCAATCTGAGAGCGTGCGAGGAAAATATGAGTACTTATAAGCGTCTGTCCTGAAGAAATAGGGTGTTAGGGATTTGGCGTGACGATGCCTTATGGGTCTGGTTGATAACGATGTCAGGTATGGTGATGGGTCAATCGAAAGTTTGTGGTTCAGAAGGAAAAAAAGAAGTTCATTTCTTATTTGTTTTCGACGTGCGCTAAGAAGGGAAATGCTATTGGCTTTCATTATTGCAGAAGAAGAGTCGACTCGTGAGGACTTGTTAAAAATGAACCGAACGGCTTTTCTCTATTTTTTTCCAGGAACTTGATGTTATTTTGAAGGTATCGGTCCCATACTGCACTCGCGTATTCTAATTCAGGTCTTAAAAAATAATATTGGGACAGTAGTTTAATACTGCTTGGGGCATAATGAAGCTCACGTTTTTGAAAACAGAGCTTTCCGAGTGCAGAGGAGGATTTGATATTTATATGTTTATTCTCCGATAGGGTAGTTGTTATTGTAACACCTGAGTATTTATAGCTATCGACTTGCATAAGTGACGAAGAACCAAGCCGGTAAATAAAAGGTAGGGGTGCTTTTTTTACGCATTATAGGGAGCAGTAAGGTTTAACGGCGTTCAAAACCATTCCCAATTTTTCGCGCCAGCGCAATACCTTATTTAAAATGCTATTTAGCTCAACCTGATCATCGGCACGAAACATTTCTCGGAATAATACGCAGTCGTCTGCAAATATTTGAATTTGAGCATCAGGGCTTACTACGTTAACAATGTTGTTATTAAAAACCAAGAATAGCAGGGGGCCTATGACACTGCCTTGGGGAACCCCTGAAGTGACTGCCAAACTTTTAGAAAGTTGACCTTCAATGTCAGTATATTGCTTCCTGTTAGTCAGATAAGCAGAAATTTATCCAATGAAGTGTTCACGGACACCAAGAATTCTAAGCTTTACGATTAGTTTATCGTGCGGAATTTTGTCGAAAGCTTTGCTGAGAACAAAAAAGCGAACGATTGGACTACCGTTATTAGTTGGGTTATCGTTGGATATCATGTGCGAAACCCATGCTGATGTTTTGTTGGTGCAGCATTATTTTCCAGAAATTCACGAACAGAGTTAGTTATAATATGTTCCCTCAATTTGCAGCATTAAGATATCAGTGAAATAGGGCGATAATTTTGTATAATTGTCCTGTCACCTTTCATGAACAAAGAAACAACCCGGGCTGTCTTCCAGTCATGAGGCAATTGTGCAGTAATGACTGAGACACGAAAGAAAATTACAAGAAAGTTTGCAAGAAGCTCGGCATATCGCTTGAGAAATATGTTAGGGATTTCATCGCGACCACAATAACTCTTAGTTCACAAGGAAAGTAGCACACTAAATACCCCAGCATACGATACAAAACCCGTATATAATACTTTGGGGAAAGTGTTATCACTTACGCATACAGTTTCACTAGAGAATACTTTTTGAAAACAGTTGTTGAAGTGTAGAAAATTCTCACAGTTATCTGTCACCGGCTTCCCATCAACTGAGATTTGAGTACCTGATTTCATGTTATCTTTTATGTAGTGACAAACCTTATCAGGCTTATTTTAATGAAGTTGGAAGCGATATTCTGGAATAATAATATTTTGCAGCGCGAAGTGCACGACCGAGGTTATTATGCATCTGTCTTATTTTGTCATCCTGCACATGTTTCTTTTCATATATCCTTATCCTGCGTTTTAGTTGAATGATTTGGCGGTTCATCCAAGGCGTTTGCTCTTTAACTCTCTTTAGTTTATTTTTAGTTATCTAGGCAATAGTGACACATATTGTTGAACTTGTTCCAAAGACTTTTAGCGTTGTTGCCTTCGAAATCAAACAGGTTTGTAAGTAATTGATAATGCTTGGTTCGCTGGCATGAGAAAAGTCTTTAAAGAAGCGTGCAGACACGCGCTCATACTTTTTAGTGGTTCAAGCGGTAATGTTATGCTTTTGAGATGATGATCACAGAGCCCTGGCTCCACTTCTACAGTGTAATTAGAAAAATTACGACTGATGAACGCCATGTCTAACACAGAGCTTTTGGCGCTTTTGAAGCAATCAAGTGTGTGCCTTCTATAACAGCTAGACCAGTGGTTGCACAGGCCCCCTGAGTGGTCAGGATCCCTGCCGTCCCATTTACACTATGCTCTGACCTCCCACTCCTACCTTTCATCCTTTCAACATGTCAGTGTGCAGTCGAATAATACAGGCCCCATCAGCACTTCAGTCAGTGCAGTTATGTTGTGATCACTTTGGAGTATACGTTTATTTATTTGAAAAGTTGACTGCCATAACAGACAGTGTCAGCTAATGTGCAATGCATTAGGCACGTAATATATTTACGTATACATGCATCGTTATGTGTATATTTACTTATATGCTGACACAATGTGACTGCTTAATTTTACTAATTTCTGTGATAATTTTTTTCTAGAGTGAGAAAAAGAATACGTATGTGTGTTTGTGGTGCTCATTAGTGTTGTGTGCATGTGTACAGTGTAATAAATGCAGTTCAGATTTATATCATAGTTGCAATACATTGCACAGTAATGCATATATTATAAATATATTGCACATACGGATTCGTTTTGAATGATGACTGTCTCTAGTCATAAACAAATTTAAGGACTTGGGACAAAATTACAAGTTCTACACGGCATGCATTCAAACTGCCATTGGTACACATAATTCATGCTCCCGATTTTGGAATATGGTTGCTCCACTCAGATAAAAAAGTTCATCTGGAACTGCCATGGAATTAAACAAAAACACCATATCTGTTTTGCTAGCAGCCCGATCACTCGAAATCATGCCGATACATCAAAGGATTATATCATGTACACGTGCTCAAAAATGATTTTTACATATTGTAGTGATGACTAACGAACACTATAATGGTTAAGCTTCTCCTGTCACATCTGTTTTAATGGGTCTGTCTCTAACGCGCATTGCTCGTCGATGCCGTTTGCTCCCAGGGTGCGTAAATTCAGCCGTTGGTCAACCTACTGTTCAAATTCCTCGCTTGAATTCAATATGCGCCTTTCGGACACGTTATTCCAATCACTACTTGGATGCGTTATTCGAACATCACGGGGTACGGTTCTGTCAGCGGCAAAGTTTTCTTCAGTGTGCTCTTCTTTCTTCACACTTAGAGAGAGAAAGAGAGAGAGAAACGAGAAATAAGGAAGGCAGGGAGGTTAACCAGATGCTAGTATCCGGTATGCTACCCTACACTGGGGTTGGGGAATAGGGGGTTGAAAGAGAAAGGGAGAGTAAAAAATAAATAAGAGAAAAACACCGACACACACGCACGCACAAAATCAGTCCACTCAGAGGCGTTCCGACAAGCCAGTAGTTCGTAAAAAGCCCAGTAGCGCTTGCACGGCTTTCTTTTGTGACGATGAGTCATGACGATGGCGCAGTATACTTTCTTCTGACAGCGGCTGGTCTTCTAACCTGTTTAGTTTATTAGAAAGGTGTTGTCTTTCCAGGTTGTATTTCGGGCAGTCACACAGGATATGTCAAATTGTTTCTTCATCTCCGCAGTGTGCACAGTCGGCAGTGTCTGCCATACCTATGCGGAACGCGTACGCACGAGTAAACGCGACTCCCAACCATAGTCTGCACAGAGCAGTAGCGTCGCCTCGTCGAATTTTTGTTGGAAGCTGCATGCTTAACGTTGGATCAAGGGATCGTAGTCTTGCATGCGTAAAGAGAGGCTCATTCCAAAAAGCCAGGGAGCGTTTGCGAGCAAGCATGCGGAGCCTCCTAGCAGCATCCGTCCTTGAGAGAGGTATTGACTGGTAGTTGTCTTCTGTATGGGCTGAACGGACAGCTTGATCAGCTCGTTCGTTACCGATAATGCCACAGTGGCTTGGCAACCACTGAAATATAACGTGGTGCCGTTTCTCTGTTATATGGTGTAGCATTTCTGCTGTTTCAAATTCCAACTGCTCGTGTGGACCACGGCGTAGATTTGACAGAAGTGACTGCAGTGCCGTCTTGCAGTCGCAGAAAATCATCCACCGTTGCGTGCTTTGGTCGTTAATGAAACGTAGCGCAGCGCTAAGCGCTGCAAGCTCTGCTGCCGTTGTTGTACTTGCATGAGCTGTCCTGAATTTGATGGTTGTGGCGTGAGTTTGAATAACGACCGCCGCTGTTGAGCTGTTTGGCAGGACGGAGCCGTCGGTGTAGACGTGGGTGCAGTCTTGGTACTTCTCGTACAGCAGAAGTAAGGCGAGCTGCTTGAGGGCTGGCATTGAAAAATCTCGTTTTTTCTGGATGCCTGGTATTGTCAGGTTGATGACTGGCTGTTTGAGGCACCATGGAGGAATTGAAGGTCTCGCCGCGGGCGTAACACCAGTTGGTAGGGAGTCACCATGTGTAGTTATTGTTCGACAAAATGACGTATGAGGTCTATACACTGGCAGAGAGGCTAGGTGGTGATGGGGAGTCCGGCCCACATGCCTTATGTGTGTTCTCAAAGCTTCAATTTCAATATGGGTCTGCACGAGTTGGTCTTTGGCTATAGCTATCGTCGCCATTGTTGAGGCACCCTGAGGCAGACCTAAACATATTCGAAGCGCCTGTGCTTGAACGCTTTGTATTATGCGTCGACTTGTTTTGCTGGCGTTTGATAATGCAGGCGGACTGTATCGTAAAAATCCAAGGAAAAGCACCCTATACAGTCGTAACATAGCATTAGGCTGCATTCTCTAAGTCTTTCCAGCGAGAAACTTGAAAAGATGACATATGCCTGTCAATCGCTTTTTCAAATACGACACCTGAGGGCTCCATGATATGTCTCTGTCGACTATGACACCCAGAAATTTGTGAGATCGACGATACGATATATTTTGACCGTTAATTGACACTCTGTAATTCGACATGGGTTTGCGCATAGATTCCAGAAGAGCGCACTTTCCGGAGGAAATTTCCAGGCCTCGATTGCGTAGATACAAAGTAGTTGCAGTAGCAGCTCTCTGTATTCTCGCTCGTAACTGCAGGCGAGTTACCGCAGATGTCCAGATGCAGATGTCATCAGCGTATGTTGATAGATAAATATTGTTTGGTAGGTGCGTATGGAGAGCGATTAGTGTTATATTGAATAGCACAGGGCTCAGTACACCACCCTGAGGGACGCCACGACAATAGAAATGTGTAGACGTGTTCACAGTTACATTGTAATTACTGCTAATGATATTGCCTGTCCTTTCCTTAGAATCAGTGCGTTAGTTTTCATTATTATTGTGCCCAGCAAGGAGAAACAAGCCCTTCACTTTTAACTTCTTTACCTCCCTCGCCCCCCCTCTACACAGAGGGCAAGAGAGGTCAAAGTATTCTTAGTTCAGTCAATCTGAAGTATGCTCTGAAATAGTAAGTACATTTGCTTTTCATAAAAAGCTGGCGTTATCAAAAGGAGATAGCGATTTTTTGTTCCCCTATAAAGTATATTGATTGAAAAACTTTAATCGATTTAAAAAACAATGTTTAATTATTAACACTCGTCAGTTTGCCAAGAAAGCTAACGGATACATTTCTTTGATTGCATTATTACATAAACCGCGAATATAAGAGCCTATGCACCGCACAGAGGATAAAAATTTCTCTCTCACCAGCGACGCCTCCTCAAGCGTAATCAGTCCTTTAACTTTTCCCGTGCTTTCTGTTTTTTGGTATGGTTTCAGTAGAGGCCAAGGCAACTGGTATTGTCAGAATAAAAGCCTCCGGCATCAAGAGCCTTTTCGAGGCTTTCCCACTATAGGAGCCAAGCCGTGGCATTTTGAAGGAGGCGGATGGATGGATGGATGGATGGATGGATGGATGGATGGATGGATGGATGGATGGATGGATGGATGGATGGATGGATGGATGGATGGACGGATGGACGGATGGACGGATGGACGGACGGACGGACGGACGGACGGACGGACGGACGGACGGATTACCAATTAGGGGCTAGAGAACTGGATGGGCTGCGATTCGCACGGAAGATTGTATCATGTAAGCTACGCAATCTATATTTTAGAATTCTGTATAGCCGTGCGGCAAAGGCTGGTGAAGCATGTGGGACTAGGGTTGTCACGTTGCGTTGCGGTGCTCGTTGGTCAGCACTGTCGCCATTTCTGGAATTATAAGTTAGAACAGTATTAGGAGGTAGTCTTCACCTAGACATTTTTGTTAAGCTTCATAGGTTTTCTGTTAGCACGTTTACGGGGAAAAAAGGCATATACTTAGACATGAAAAGGTTCATGCGTCACGAGCACTACAATGATGTCGTGAACAACTAAAATGCACTGAAACAAAACAGCGCGTCGGCCTCGCTAGAAAACGTTTATTAACGAGTTTACGCAAAAGCGTGTACCCGTATGATTATAAAGTAGCCACACAGAAGTTGTTAGCGGTGCTCATGTTTCTGTTGCTTCTTCTTGTCCCCAATTTTTTTTGCGCACGACCAATAAGAATTGTATTGTTTTTCAAAGAACACTTTTTACTCCCAGTAGATACCTCATCACTGTCATTTCGCAAAATTAGAGAAAAAAAAAGCGCATTATGGCATTTCTTTCCCCAAAAGAGATATCAGTTACGTGGTAGCGAACACGCTCTAAAAACACAATGTTATAACATTCGCAAGTTTGTTATCATAGAAATTATGCGGCATGTTTTTGCAGAATATAATGATGTGGTCCTCTGATAACAAGTTGAAAATGAGCAAAATTTAGACAAGGTTGTTTATATTACATTATTTAATAGACCAACACTTTTTTTCCATTTCAAGCAACAATATTCTTTATTTTAAAAACTACTAGAAAATTGAAAATTCAGAAAATATTTATTCACATAGGGCACTATCACAGCTGTAAATATGAACAAGCTACAATGTTTGTAAAAGCAGAAATCGCGCCCAAAAATAAGTAAGTTAAAAAACACAGCGTTTTTTTTGAGAAATATTCAAAATACTTGAGTTGTCAGAATTTGAGAAAATTGAACGAACGACTACTCTATTATTTCATTTTGTCTTACGCAGAAAGATATTGTTGATATACAGCTTGCTCGCTGCTAGCATGGTCGCTATTTTGCGAAAACGTACTCTACGTAAAATGGCCGTCGTCACCCTGCGGTGCTTTCCGATTTTTCCTTCGTTTAAAGGATTTTTTATTTGAAAACCTATTGTGATTTCACGCTATTTGTTGATACGGGCATATGTACAATATTACAAGAAAAACCCAGGATATCAAGCATACCACGTGTTTGTATTTTTTGTGAAATCGATCTATTGGCAACAATAAAAAAAGAAAAAAAGAGCAACCGTCGATTAGCCCATTATTAACACAAGACCTAGCGGTATATGGTCGCTGTAGGTGCTGCAAGCGGCTGTGCTGTGGCGAGTAAACAGCGTTTCCAAAATGCCCTATCAGCAGAGTTCAAGCTTCGCAAAAAGGCATCGTGTGGTTAAGTTTAGCAATGCTTCCTGTTCCTTTCTTTATCCCTTCCTGTCCGTTTCGCCGATGTAATTATGACCTTTCGCAACGCCTGCTTCGTACTTGTAAATGGCGTCACACTGATCGTCCTCAGGTGTGCGGTCATTGGGTTTCGCGAACGTCTGTGCCAAAATATGGCGGGGTTTATACTCCTATCGTGTGGCAAACATTTTGTCATATACAGCTGATGCAATTCGTTTGTAATTCCATTTGTCTCTGTCACACAGGTACACTAATACCATTTGATGGAAACAAGATTTTTGTGAATCAGTTCCTAAAGCTCATTCACATTCGATTTCGGATGAAATGCATATTCTCGACGCCAGACACTTTTTATGTAGATGGCTATTGTAATTATTCCTCATAATTGAAAAGTAGTTGCGATGATCGGCTGCTGACTCGGAGGTCGCGAGTTTCATCCCGGTCTTGGGGGTCGCATTTCGGTGGAAGCGATGATGCTAGAAGTACGTGTGAGGCGCCATGTCAGTGCACATTCAAGAACACCAGACCGTCGAAATTTCCGGAGCACGCCACTACGGCATATCTCATAATCATATCGTCCATGGCTCTGGGACACAAAACTCTACATCATTATTTTATGAGTAACTACTGTAATTCGGAAATATTTCACTTTTTACTGGTATAACTTAGGACTGGTTTTATGAGATAGTAGCCTGGGCGGAGGTACTAAAAGAAGGCTACACAACGGCAGCAGCTGAACGCCGGTCATGTAAGTTGTTCTCTGTTTGCGTTGCCTGTATTGCGGGTATTGATCATCCGATTGCACGTGCTTACGTGATCAAGGTCGTGACTACACGAATCAGCTGCCGCCGTCTTCTTTTCACTTGTTGGAGTGCTATAGTCACGCTCCCATGCTTCATTTGACTGTAACCACATCCTGCCTGAAGACGCCATCAACTAGGCCATGTTGGTTTTCGACTGGCTCTTGGCTTAACTTCGTTTGTGTTGTGCAGTTGTTGCAAGTTGTGTAAAAAGCTGTGTTTATATCCTTGCAACAGCTTCTTAGTGACAAAAATTATTTTCACTGATGCACTCCTGTTTCATGCAAGTTTTTATTTCTGCCAAAGTGATAGCTCAAAAGGGCTAAGGTCAGGGTCATTACTTTTAAAAGGGCCCTACAATAGTTTTTAGGCATCCGTGAAATAGATTCACCAAAAGAGCTCATTGCCTCGCGAATTCACGGCCGCAAAATTGTTTATAGTTTATCCAGTATCAGCGGAGTTAAAAAGATTTGTTGCATGCTGTGGTTGCATTGTCTCTTCTTAACATGTATGCCCGGTTCTGGGCACATCCCCCAGCGTGGGTGTGCGCCACGAATTCTAAGCTCTAACTTATACTACTTTCTCGTCCCGACAAAAGCACTGGGAATTAAGCAGAGAGGAATGGTACAGGGATAGAAAATTGCCTGATACAATGGCTGACGAGTGATTTTAGATCTTGTAGCATAATTAGTCGAGAGACTGGAAAGCATTTTTTTAGCAGACTGTGAGAACTTTTGGGAATTACCGGCCAGGTGCTGCGCTATAGCATTTGGCTCATGTGATTTAGGGAGCTTTGACTACAGATCAGCAGCGTTTTTGTACCATGCTGCAAAAGGTATTGCTGGGCCCGTTTAAAATATTTATTTTAGTCGTGCCAGTAGGCGGGTAAGTTGACATTATTTCACATAATGGCATTCATTGCGAATTACGTTACATTAGCAGTGTGACGGGGCTATTAAAAACCGAATGTATGCCAACTGAAAGCCGAGCTTTTCGAACTGGGTGGCTTGACAAGCATTGAAGAATATGAAGAATCCATGGACACCATCTTCACTCGTTACACGCTCCCTGTTGCTACTCGTGCACTTTTATTAAATAGATCTATTATTTGGTATGTAATCAATAAGTTGTTAAGCGGGGACAGAAAAGTAACGACGTTACTTTTTCCCGGTAACTGTAACTCTAACAAGTTACATTAAAAAACTTGGTAACTGTAACTGTAACAGAGTTTCTTTTAGGGGCGAAGCTCCTTAGGGCGTGGGCTGGGCGTCCCCTGTAGCCTGTATGTAGCCACCTCTAGTTTAGTTCTTGCAGTGTTCACTAGATGGCGGTACCGTCCCCTGTATGTAGCCACCTCTAGTTTAGTTCTTGCAGTGTTCACTAGATGGCGGTACCGTCTCCTGTATGTAGCCACCTCTCGTTTAGTTCTTGTAGTGTTTACTAGATGGTGGTACTTGTAGCTGATGATGAAAAGATACAAGATGTTATAAACTAGAAAGCGGTACTTGTAGTTGATGAAAGACGCGAGATCTTATAAAATAGGAATGATGTCACATATGGCGCGTGTCATTGGTTGAAGGCAATCGTTCGATTTAGTGCGGCGACGTACGCTAGGGGGAGCGATGTAATAAAATCGAGTGGGCAAAATGTACAGAGGATTCATGGTTTACCAGGTTTACCTCCGGAGCTTCGCCCACTCATCATCATTCACTTCGTGGATATGGCGGAATTTTTTTAGCTTGAGTAAATGTAACTACGTAACTGTAACAGTGTTACTTTCGGCTGGCAATGTGCCCATGACTGCCACTCCGTGCAACAATAGTCGCCACCATAGTGCAACTTTCGCCACCTAGCATGTGCAGCTTTACACCACGTCAGCGCACAGAACTGTGACGCACTTCCGTACGGCCCAACTTCCAACGTGTGCGCCACGTACATGCACTGGCGCTCAGCCGCCTAGAAGTATAGACAGCTGGAAGAAACGAGGTAAAACAAATTGATGGCTCTGACATCATCATAACTTGTTTTATTAACAGAAGCATGGTGTCATGAGGAGGGAAAGAGTGTCCCCACGGTGTCTCTTTTGATGGTGTGAGTACTTTGCAGTTTCTAACTTCAAAATTGTTAATACCTTCCAAGCTATATTCGTTGTTGATATTTTGCAAATGACTTACACATGTTCACGGGAATCGATCCTGGAGGCTATCCTGGCTGCAACATTCTGTGTCAGTGCCCTTTTAACAATATGCATCATTATGTTAACTACGCTCCGCAGTGGTGCGCATGTAAATCTCTCCATTTATCTTATGGTTAAGTAAGTCATTGTAAGACAAAAAACGCCACGAAAAGAGTATACCAGGTTAACATCACTCAACACTCATGTATACTTGCGAGTAAATGGAAAACTAAACAAATATAAAAAAGTGCCGCCATATCCACGAAGTGAATGAAGATGAGTGGGCGAAGCTCCGGAGGTAAACCTGCTAAACCAAGAATCCTCTGTACATTTTGCCCACTCGATTTTATTACATCGCTCCCCCTAGCGTTCGTCGCCGCACTAAATCGAACGATTGCTTTCAACCAATGACACGCGCCATATGTGACATCATTCCTATTTTAAAGATCTCGCGTCTTTCATCAACTACAAGTACCACTTTCTAGTTTATAACATCTTGCATCTTTTCATCATCAGCTACAAGTACCACCATCTAGTAAACACTACAAGAACTAAACGAGAGGTGGCTACATACAGGAGACGGTACTGCCATCTAGTGAACACTGCAAGAACAAAACTAGAGGTGGCTACATACAGGGTACGGTACCACCATCTAGTGAACACTGCAAGAACTAAACTAGAGGTGGCTACATACAAGGGACGCACAGCCCACGCCCTAAGGAGCTTCGCCCCTAATATGAATGCGAAATGACAAGATACATATGCATACCCCTGACACTTTAAAAGGTCTTACAGGTCGGTGAACATATATTTACGCTTTTTTATTTACGTAAATATATTGCTGCTCGAGCAATGACTGATTACACAGAGCCATCACTTTCTAGTTCAGAGCTAAAATGGTTCCGGTTTTGCCATTCTTCCTGGAAACAACAACCGTGGATTTTTCCTTGCGAATGTGTGTACTTGGCTAACGTCGTCGTATACGTGCTGCGTCACCCAACGTCCCTGAAACGTGAAAGGTCAAAAGCAGCGTACCCTGAAAGGTGCGCACGTTCTTCGCAAGCCAGCTGGGAACGGGCCTTGGTCAGCGTGGTTCGGCATGAATTTGGTGTCTCATTCGGAAGGTGGTTTGCTTAGTCTTGGGTGAATTGGAGCTATCGTAACTAACTCACGTGGTTTATTACTTGTTTAGGCCATTGCATCAGTGGCAGTGTTTATTTTGTCTCTTGGCCAAGAGAATAGCCATTGGCCAGCCTCTTTGCCTAAAGATGACTTTTCATTGGAATCTTTTACCGCGCTGGTGTTGGCAGCATCCTGGTGCGCTGGTGCCCTCGAGTGGTGGATTTATTAGGCTCAACAACCCACAGGCGATCTAGGTGGATCTTCAGGCCATGACGCTGCACTTCCAACTGATAAGTGACTATCAGTTCAAAAGAGGTGGCTTAGTAGGCGGATCGTCAGATCCCTCATGCGTTTTAGACATTCCTAAGTTCAAGACGTTTGCATCGGTGTCAATGAGTGCATTTGTCCCGTCTCATTTAGAATGCACTAAGGGAATTGTTCGAGGATCAGACTCTAAACTAACACCAACTCAGACTGTTGAAAAGCTGTCTGATGCTGGGGTCACTGCTGTGTGCCGGTGCAACCGCTTAGTTAACGGCGAGAGAGTCCGCACTTAGACGGCTATAACTATGTTGGCCGGCATTCCTTGTCCATGCGAGTTTATAAATAGCTACTCATATATAGAGTCGAACGCCTCGCTTCTTGTCCTCTCCAGTGTTGAAACTGTTAACGTTTCGGCCAAGTGTTGGGGGCTGTAAGTCCAATTCACGCTGCCGGGCCTGTGGCGTTGACCATTCATCATATGAGTGCACTGCCGAAATATAAAAGTACTGCTTTTGTGCAGGACATTATGCAGCTGCTCACTTGAACAGCACCATAAGAGTCCATGAAATTCAACTGCTTGAAATAATGCACAGACGACGGTGCTCGCAGCGAGAAGCGATAACAGTTGTGAAGGACAGGGCCTTTGGATATGTCGGAGTCACTTCGAGGCACGAACCACTAAGTAGCACGAAGCTTTGGAATTTGATTGTTTTATTGAATCAGTAGTGGAGAAGGCACGTTGAAAACGCTAGAATACGTAGCTATGAAAGTGAGCTCGTGTTCAAAATGTTTTGCTCACTAATGTTCTAGCTGGTTTCAAAAGCAGCAGTACGGACAGCCAAGTCAACCCCTTTTTCAGTAAAAGAGATGTCTATTTAGCCCCACAGAAAAAACGCGAGCAGAGGGAATGGTCAATTTCGTCCGAACCTTGTACCTCAACTCAAGCAGAGGTTCAGAATGAAATGGTCGTATGAGAAGATTTCAGACGCAGAAGTGCACTGGGTCTCCATTGAAATCTCCTAGCCCAAGTTCACAAACCAAAAATGGCAACTCTATTGTCAGTTCACTTATCAAAGAGAGTATTTTAGAAACGGCAGCTCCTGAAGTGATTCGTTCCTCAACAAAGATACATTGAACGTAGTTTAGTGAAATGTTCGATCATTGATTTCTGATTCAGCTTGCTTACCTCGCCTAATTAAGTATTTATATCCCGATTTTGTAATATAACAGGAAGCCTGGCTTAACCCTGCTAAGAATAATCATGTCAACAATTTTAGAGCTTTTCAGCTAGACCGTCCATCTAAAGTTGTTTTAAGTATACTAGTATCGCATACATTTTACCACACTGCGAGCATAGCTTTTCAGCTTGTGTCCTCAGACTAATAAATTTGTAAATAGACCTCAGTATGCCACAGCATTAACCTTCTTCCCTTATAAACGCATATTTTCTTACGGGTGTGAATTATACTCAGCAGTTAGATACTACCTTAGCCAGTTGCAAGATCAAATTCCTTCTGACTGGTGATCTAAACTCACATCATGTTTCGTGCGGATTTAGAACAGACTTTTCCGGAACTCTTCTGTGGGATTTGATCCTTGATGAAAACCTTACATACCTAAATGGAAGACAGCGTACTCTTATTTATGGGCGAACACGATCAGTGTTAGATCTTACGTTTTGCCCCACAAAAGTTTCAGTGAAGTCTTGGAAAACAATAGATTTCTCTTCAAATAGTGACCATCTTTCAGTGTACTTTGAAATCGCATGCCCTGTAAAATCTCTTGAAAGAAAGGAGAATATTTATCAATTACAAAACATTCAAACCCTGCTTGCCTTTTAATATCAAGGCAGTGCCTAGCGGTCGAAATTAGGAGCTCGGCAGAAATGTCTGTTCCGCTTTAAAAATCTTCAAGAACACTTCAGAATATGTAATTTTTTCGGTGTCAAACAAAATTTCTCCGCCTAAGGGATGGTAGAATACTGAGGGAACACAAGACTATAGAAGAAGAAAAGCTGCATGGCATTCCCGAGAACTGCGCATATCTGGACGTGGCGCCATTTCTCAGCGGGAGGAATCACAGCCTGCCATATTTTATTGGGAAATGGATGAGAAAAAATGTATCTGTTGAAGAAAGCTACGTATCAAAAGTGACTCCGGGTTACATGTAACAGAGAGCCAGTGGTACATTTTGGCGTAATCTTGGTATCGCACTACAAGGTGTGTGGCTTCTCGAGAAAATTGGACACCGCTCATAGAAACACATGAGACCCTATTGTTAAGTATTAAACACTTTGGGAAGCCACGCGGTTTGTAATGCGACACTGTACCTTTGCCAGACTGTTCAAGTCAGTCTCTGCTGTATGGAACCGGCAGTCGTTTTTGTTACCTAGCTTTTTGTCAGATATATTTTTTTCACCCAGTCCCCATTAAGTTATGGCACGCCATCACTGTGGCTGACGAGAGGTGGCGCTACGTGCAGTTCTTCCCTAAGACATTCCTAAGACATTCCTAAGAGGTGGTCTGACGAGTGTGGTAGAGGTCGGACGTGTTTTTGGAGAGCTCCGGAATGACAGCTACAGATAAGTGTTTTTGCATGTTTCCAGCTTGCCTCTGTCTGTAGCGTTATGAGAACGTAAGGCGCTAGCGTAAAGCTTGATTAGGTCTATTACGGTGTACGTTTTTTTTAGTATTTTGTACTGTCTTTTTTTTCTCCAGCCACCACGTGGCTGAGGTCTGCCACCACGTGGCTCCAGCGATCACGTGGCTGATGTTTTTGCATGTTTCCAGCTTGCCTCTGTCTGTAGCGTTATGAGAACGTAAGGCGCTAGCGTAAAGCTTGATTAGGTCTATTACGGTGTACGTTTTTTTTAGTATTTTGTACTGTGTCTTTTTTTTTTCTCCAGCCACCACGTGGCTGAGGTCTGCGCGTAGACCGACCACGTGCATGCGCAGGTGCTGTGAAGTGTAGCGTATTTATTTAGTATTGTGGTTCTTTTTGGCTTAGACCAGTGTATTTTAGTACAGTTTTCTAACACGTGGGCATCGGTAAACTGAGCTAGCCATGGTCAAAAAGACCGTAAAGTGTTCAGAGTGCGGGGTAGGTTGGAAGGTGGAAGTCAGTGCGGAGGAGAAAGCAGAAGATGACGCCAAGTGTAGACAGTGCGAGTTCGAGGAGAAAATGAAAAATATGATGGCGGTCCAGAGTGGGCTCATGGAGAAAATCGCAGAGCTGGAGAATGCATTGGCGAAGGAGCGAGAGAAAACGTCAGCCATGGAAGAAAGGCTCCGGTCAGCCGAGAAGGGCCTATCGAAGGTCGTGAAAGGAAACGAAGACGCAGGTGACGGCGGAAGCATTATGGCGACGACCCCCTGTGCGGGAGAGATGAAGGAAACAGGCATGACAAAGGCAGATACATTGGCCACAGGGCCCAGCTACCGGGAAGTAGTTTTGAGGGAGGGAGGGAGCAAACCAGCAGCCGTGACTCACGCTAGTCACCTAGTCAGCAGCCAGGTGCAGGTTTCAGAAGGAATGTCTGAACAGGTCATCATCGCCGGTGACTCAAATTTAGTCCGATGCGCAGCGGCAATCAAAGAAAGGGTGAAAGGCGACAAGAGAGTTGCGATAGGGACGTTCCTAGGACAAACGCTGGGGACAGTAATGAGTCAAGCGGGTGAACAACTCGCAGCTAAAGCTAACAATCGTAACCTCGTTGTAATTGCGGGAGGGCTAAATGACGTCCTGAAAAAAGAATCGTCAGGACTAGCGACGACCTTGGCGAAAGGGGTGGATGACATGCGCGCCGTGTCCCCCCAGGTGCAAATTGTAGTATGCACAGTACCGGAAGTACCAGTACGCAACGTCAACCTGCAAAGAGCGGTTGTCGACGCAAACAAAGAGATATGGCGAATTAGTCGAGAGAAGGGTTTCAAGGTAGTGGATTTAAACAGGGAAGTGCACAGGTGGGGTGGATTCCAAAGAGACAAGATTCATTTCGATAAGAGGCTTGGACACGAGGTGGGCTGGCGACTGGCAGGAGGCGCAGTAGCTTTTTTGGGGGGCTCACGGGCCCTTCGGAGTCCGGGGTAGCTCGTAACAGGGAAAACAACCAGGAGGACGCTTTGGACAGGTAGAATTGCGAAAAACCAGAAAAAAGGTAAAAGAAAAAGGAAAAAGGCGCGTGTTGCAATTAGTTACATAAACATGCAGGGTGGCAGAAAGAAGGCAAAATGGTTAGAGATTGAGGAGCAGTTAAACAAAGAACAGATAGGCGTGTATGCGGTTACAGAAACACACCTTAGAGACTTGGAAGAGCCACCACATATTGAAAATTATGTTTGGGAAGGGTGTAACAGGACCATATCGGAAAGGAAAGGGGGGGGTGTAGGAATGCTAATTCATCGCGGAGCCAAATGGGTTAGAGTGAAACAGACGTGTTCAGAGCACCTCTGGGTTCTGGGCACAGTAGGTGGAAAGGAAACGTGGCTAGGGGTAGCCTACTTGTGGACGGGGAATAACTGCAGAGAAAAGAATCAGGAGATAGTGGATTGCATGAGTGCGGATATTAAGGAATTTGGTAATGGGGCCGAAATCATCCTTCTAGGGGACATGAATGCCCACATACATGACCTTGACGGATATTCAGACACCAATGGGAAGTTATTACTAGATCTTTGCGAGCAACATAGTCTGGAGATAGTTAACACGGGGCCTAAATGTGACGGCCAGATCACATGGGAAGTCGGAAACAAGCAATCAAGTATTGATTATTGTCTCATGACTGAAGGAATTTACCACAAACTGACAGAAATGAGGATAGACGAGGAAGGCATTAACAGCTTGGGTAGTGATCATAAACGAATAACATTACAAATGGGATACGAAACTGAAAATATGAGCATTGAATCAAAGTCTGGCAGCTCGTATTTAAATGACAAACAAATAATAAATATAGCCGCAAGAGTCGAGGAAGAAGTAGGCGAAATACCAGGCAAGGACTGGGAGTATAGTGAGCTGTTACATCTAATGATGAAGGAGATAGGGAAAGAGAAGAAAACTGTTTGCTGGAAAGGAAAAAGGAAGCCAAAAAGTTGGTGGAACAAGGAAATCCGGGAGGCGATCGAGAAGCGACGCGAAGCATCACGGGAGCATAGAAAGGCAAAAAAGGAGAAGCGGCCGCAGGACGAAGTCAAAAAATATGGGAAATATATTTAGAGAAAAAATCCCTTGTACAGAAATTGGTAGAGGCAAAAATTAAAGGTGAAAGTGAACGCTGGATGACAGAGATACACGAAAAAAAGGAGGCCGCGCCTAGGATTTTTTGGAGCCACATAAAGGCGCTAGGTAGGAAGTCTGTCACAACGCAACAACATATTCTAGATGAAGGAGGAAATCAATTGGAAGGGTACGAAGCGCTAGGTTACATCCAAAAGGTAACAGCCGATTCGTTTCAAAAGAGCGTCCAGGGGATCTCCCCGGTGAGTAAAAGTGTGGCGGAGAAAGCAACAGAGGAAGAGCTAGTACTTGATAATTTCAACTGGAAAAAGGCCGAAGGAAAAATTCCAAAGCGCACTGCCGCGGGTTTAGATGGGATTCCCGTTAGCCTCATTAACGAACTAGGACATAACACTAAAGAAGCATTGTTAAAAGCAGTAGAAAAAAGCTTAAAGGACGGACAAATACCGGACAGTTGGCGACAAAGTAGAATGAACTTAATCTATAAAGGCAAGGGAGAAAAGGACAAGATTCGCTCGTATAGACCACTAACCATTACATCGGTACTATACAGGTTGGCGATGCAAGCAGTAAAAATGAAAATAGAAACATGGGCCGAACATAACGATATTTTGGGAGAACTTCAGAACGGATTTCGAGTCGACAGGCGGTTAGACGATAACCTGTTTGTTCTAACTCAGTGTATAGAAATTTCTAAAATAGAGAATAGGCCCTTGTACGTGGCTTTTCTAGACATCACTGGGGCATACGACAACGTTAATCAGGAAATTTTGTGGGATATATTGAAAGGAATGGGCATGGGCGACGACTGTATACAGCTTTTGAGGGAGATATACCGAGAAAATACAGTTTGCATAGAGTGGGAAGGAATGCGTAGCAAAGAGAACGTTGAGGTTAGCAAGGGTCTGAGACAGGGATGTCCTTTGTCCCCGCTGTTATTCATGCTGTACATGGTGAGTATGGAAAAAGCGCTAGAAGGTAGCAACATTGGTTTTAATCTGTCACACAAACAGGGCGGCATGATGATTGAGCAGAAGCTTCCAGGTTTATTTTATGCGGACGATATCGTCTTATTTGCGGACAGTCGAGATGATATACAGCAGCTGGCGAATATATGCGGAAGGGAAGGTGAAGCTCTTGGACTAGGATTCAGTGTAACGAAGTGTGGATTGATGGTATTCAATGATCCCTGTGATCAGACGGTGTCCATACAAGGCCAAGAAATACCGAGGGTAAGTGAATACAAGTACCTTGGAGTATGGGTAAATGAGAGTGATAGATACATAGAGGTACAGGAAAAAGCCTCGGCAGCAAAAGGAAAGAGGAATGCGGCGATAATGAAGCACAGAGCGTTGTGGGGATACAATAGGTATGAGGTGCTTCGAGGTCTGTGGAAGGGTGTAATGGTTCCAGGGCTTACTTTTGGGAACTCAGTGGTGTGCATGAGGGCAGAGGTGCAATCGGGAATGGATGTAAATCAAAGGACTGTGGGACGCCTCGCGTTGGGTGCTCACGGGAAGACGACAAACGAGGCTGTAAAGGGAGATATGGGGTGGGCAGGTTTTGAGGCGAGGGAAGCGCAGAGCAAAATAAGGTTCGAAGAAAGGCTAAGAAATATGAAGGAGAGTAGATGGGCAGAGAAGGTGTTCCGTTATTTGTATAGGAAGAGCGTGGACACACAGTGGAGAAAAAGAACTAGAAGACTCACTAGTAAATATACGGCTGGTATTGTAAGCCATATGTCAACAAAGAGCGTTAAGGGAAAAGTCAGGGAGGCGGAGAGGATTTACTGGATGGCAGCTATGAAGAAAAAACCGGCTTTGAGTAACTACCGAAAGGGCAAAAATGAAATAAGGAGGGAGGCATTTTACGATAATTCAAGGGGAAGCGCTTTACTGTTTGAAGCGAGATCGGGTTGCCTTAGAACGCGTAGTTATAAAGCAAGATTCAGTAAAGAAGAAGAACAATGCACATGCTGCGGGAAAGATAAGGAAACGGCGGAGCATGTTCTGATTGAATGTGGAGATATCCACCCAGGTGTACGTTTGGGCACGAGCCTACAGGAAGCCTTGGGTTTTAGGGACAACAATGGAAAGCTGAACACACCCGCGATTGAAATAAGTAAGAGACGGTTAGAGTATTGGTGGCAGAAAATTAGAGAGAAAGGACAAAAATAAATATTGGAAAAATAAAATATGGACAGTGTGCCGTAAATGGCAGAGAACTTAAGCTGAAAATTTACCTTTTTTTCCATTAAGATAGAATTTATCAAAGTAGAGGCATTAGGCCAACATCAAAAAAGAAAAAAGGTTTTTTTTTTGCCGAGCCTGGTGGCATACTTGTCACCACCCCGTTATAAAGGGGACGCTCATAGCATCCATCCATCCATCCTAAGCATGGTCAAGAAAAGCCATATATAATGAGAGTTTACAATTTGGAAGGATTACCACTTCATTGCGGCAACATTCAAACGTACTGTATTGTGAGCGAAAGAGAAATATGATAAAGAACATTTCTAGTACCTGTCTAACTCGAATAAAAATGTAATTTATTCGATTTTCTTTGTGCTAGAAAGAAGATTGCTATACCGGGAAATGTTCACTCAGAAGTTGACACCTCACAAGAACTACAGGGATGTTAGATTAATTGGCTGAAGAATTAGGAAACAGGTTCTCAGTGCATCTTCCTGATTCTCTTTATGCAGAAGACATCTCCGACTACATAAGAATCTCAACTTCCGAATTAAATCAGGGTATAGAAAGATTGCGAAATGTAGCACCAGGTTTTGATGAAATAACAAATACAATGCTACAAACACTACGCGTGTAATTTATGCATGTTCTTTTAGGCCTCGTAAATTATTCTCTTGGAAGAGCATGGATACCTAATAAATGGAAGATGGCAAAAATTATACTATTGCTTAAGAAGGAAGGGGCAGGCTATAACCTACATAACATACGATCGATAGCCTTAACATTTAATGTAGTAAAATGTATCAAAAAGGTACTTTATGGCCATATAATTAGGTTTATAATAAAAAGCATCTATTGAGCTCATCGCAAATCAGTTTTATATCTTGATATTCTATATGGCATACACATGTCGATCTGTAAAGTCGTATTCACATTGCTCATCACAAAAAGCAATATGCGGCTTCAGTAACCTTAAACATATTGCTACGATACTGAGGAATTGCTACGATACTGAGGATGCGCGTGGAAGAAGAGGAGAACGAGGTTGGCACGAGCGGTGATCGGCCAGATCCCTGGACTCTCGCATTGATCATCTCCTGTAAATAAAGGCATCCATCGCACCGTAACAAGATTGGTGGAAGGTGCGGGGTACAGCGGAGCGATCCAAGGCCAACGATCACGGAAGCGCTACCTCAAGAACTACGCCGAAGCCGCCGACTGGCTGGTCTACCACCGCTCTCTATGGATCCGATTGTTGACGGCGACACCACGCACTCTTCGTCTGGCGCTGCGTGGCCCCGGCACATGGTACCACGAAGCTTCTCAGGGAGGGTCGGAGAAGACGTCGACGAATGGCTGAAACACTTCAACCGAGTGAGTAAATACAACTGTTGGGATGCGGCCTCCCGGTTGTCCAACGTCGGATTGTTTCTTCAAGGGACGGCGTTGGTGTGGTTTGAAAACCACGAAGAAACAATAATGACCTGGGAAGCGTTTGAGAAAGAAATAGCGAGCTGCTTCGGGGACCCATTGATGAAGAAGAAGCGCGCTGAGCAAACTTTGATGCAGCGTGCTCAAGTCCCCGGTGAAACATGCACAACGTACATCGAAGAGATCCTGAAATTGTGCAAGTCTGTAGACCCACGCATGAAAGAAGATGACAAGGTAGGGCATCTTCTCAAAGGGGTTGCTGAGGATGTCTACAATTTCCTCATCGGCAAGGACACCTTGGCGTCTGTAGCGGACGTAATACAACACTGCCGCACGTTTGAGACACTGAAGGCTAGGCGCATCACTCCCAAATTTGGTAGACTTGCCAACGTCACCACCGTTGCAAGTGTCGACGTCCCTCCAACATCCCCCTGTGATCTTGCCTCAATGATCAGGCAAATCGTACGCGAAGAACTTGGACGACGTGATGCTGTCAACCCGCCGAGAGCACCTGCTATCAACACCTCCCCGCCATACGACGCAATGTGTGCTGCCGTTGATGCCACGCTATATGATGTGCCCCAATCAAGAGCACCAGCGCCCCCAACCGACAACTTACATCATCGCCGTGGTTTCCAGAACGCCTCCCGCCAACCACCTACAATGGTGTCTTCGTGGGACGATCATGGGCACATGGCGCCTCGTGGAAGGTTTGGCGACGTGCGTGAGGCCCCTGTGTGCTATAACTGCGGTTTCCGTGGACATGTGGCTCGATTCTGTGGTCAAAGGCGTCGCCCCCAGCAACGCTACTACGAGGGACCATCACCTTCTTCTCGACAAAACCGCTGGCGCGGTGGTATGCGTTCAATGCGGGACGCGTACATTGGGGACGGCTTCCAGCAAACGACTCACAGTGATACACATGCAGGACGCAATTTCCACCAGAATTTACGCAACGACTCGCCTTCCTCCGTGCGAAGCTTGACGCCCCCCACAACACGCCGGTTCCGTTCCCCATCTCCTGGTCGACGCGTCACCTCCCCGCCTCCGGGAAACTAGGTGGTGCGGCCAATGGAGGTGAGGTCGCCGAACATTTGTCACTACATCCGCCTATGCCTCCACCCGTTTTTATGACTCAAAATAGGGTCCCCGTGCTTATTGATGGACTGCCTACGATGGCTTTGATAGATACTGGAGCAGCTGTTTCAGTGATGAGTCTTAACTTCAAATTGCGGCTAGGACATAAAGTGATGTTTCGCTGGGACAGTTGTGCATCATTTCGTGCAGTGAGCGGGGAGACATTGTGTCCGATCGGTGTGTGTGTTGTTAGTGTCACTTTGGGTGACAAAGTCTTCGAGGCTGAATTCGCCGTCCTGACCAGCTCCACCCATGACATCATCTTGGGCATCGATTTTCTACGCGAGTGCGGGGCTACTGTAGATTGCGGTGCTGGCGAGATTATGCTATCGGCATTTACTGACGATCCTAGGTGCTGTCAAGGATCTATCACTGTCATTGAGGATGTTGTCTTGCCGCCCAACTCGATGAAGACCGTACGCGTTGACGCCTCTGCCTCGGACGCCGGAAAGTTTGATGTTCTTGTGGAGCCCATTCCTCTTAATTGCGCCAAGAAAAATGTGCTCATTCCACATTGTGTTCTGTCGATCAGTGATAGGCGATCGGCCTTATGGGTGTCGAACTATTCAAATGAACCTGTTATGCTACCCGGCGGAATGCGACTCGCCCGCTTCGAACAAAATGCGACCAGTTTCATTGCATCTTTAAGTGACGAGAGAGTAGATCCTATTTGTGCAACGTACCATACAGAAGCCAACTTTCTGAGTATGGTAAACAAGTCGCTATCAGCAGAAAAACGTCAAGCTTTGGTCGAAGTCCTTGCGAAGCACGCTACTATATTTGACTTTGCGCAGAAAGAAGAGCAAATAAGTGTACCCGAGTGGCGTACTCGCCATGGGATTGACACAGGATCCGCTCACCCTATCCGACAGAAACCATACCGTGTCTCATCTGCGGAGCGCAAGGTCATTACTCAACAGGTAGAAGAGATGTTAAAGAAAAGGGTTATCCAAGAGTCGTGTAGTCCTTGGGCTGCCCCTGTGATTCTTGTCCGAAAAAAAGACGGTACATGGCGATTCTGCGTGGATTACAGAAGGCTCAACTCTGTTACTAAAAAGGATGTCTACCCGCTTCCCAGGATTGATGATGTCATCGATTGTTTACATTCGGCATCGTACTTCTCATCCGTGGATTTGAGATCTGGTTATTGGCAAATACCCATGCACCCGAATGACAAAGAGAAAACGGCCTTCATAACCCCAGATGGTCTATTTGAATTCAATGTAATGCCGTTTGGCCTATGCAACGCTCCAGCCACGTTTGAGCGCTTCATGGACTCTGTATTACGTGGACTAAAGTGGGAAGTTTGTCTTTGCTACCTGGATGACATTATAATATTTGGCCGTACATTCGATGAACACAACCATCGTCTAGACATTGTTCTCACCTGCCTTGAGAGAGCTAAGCTCACCCTGAACTCTAAGAAGTGTCACTTTGGCAGCCGTGAGACTCTCGTTCTCGGTCACCTGGTGGACAAGCATGGCGTTCGACCCGATCCCCAGAAAGTCGCAGCAGTCAGCAGCTTCAAACAACCTCAGTCGGTACGAGAGTTGCGAAGCTTTTTGGGCCTATGCTCGTACTTCCGTCGCTTCGTGCCCAGGTTCGCCGACCTCGCTTACCCTTTGACGTCGCTACTCAACAAAAACGCACCTTTTCGGTGGTCAGCGGAATGCGAGTCGTCTTTTTCGCAACTCAAGTTTGCTCTTACGTCAGGGCCCGTACTTCGCCACTATGACCCATCTGCTGCCACGGAAGTTCATACCGACGCCAGTGGTGTAGGTATTGGCGCCGTCTTGGTACAACGCCATGGAGCTGCTGAACACGTCGTTGCCTATGCCAGTCGCTGTTTAAGTAAGTCGGAGAGAAACTATACTGTGACAGAGCAGGAATGTCTCGCGATCATATTCGCCGTGCACAAGTTTCGCCCTTATATCTATGGACGCCGATTCTCGATTGTCACGGACCACCATTCTTTATGTTGGCTCACTGGACTACGGGACCCATCTGGTCGTCTTGCTCGTTGGGCATTACGATTGCAAGAACACGACTTTGAGGTCTGCTACAAGAGCGGTCGTCGTCATGCCGACGCTGATTGCCTTTCACGACTTCCCCTTCCGACAACCGAGTGTGACGCTGACAACTTTGATGAATATTTGGCTGTAGTGGATACTCCGTTCCCCGACCTAACAACGTTTCGAGCAGAGCAACGCAATGACAACAGTCTCGCTTCTTTCTTTATTTCCGGAACGAACGGTCAACGTGGTTTCGTCGTAAAGGATGGCGTTCTTTACAAAAAGAATTATTCCGGCGTAGGCCCTCGCCTACTTCTAGTTGTGCCTACAAGTCTTCGACAACACGTACTTCGAGCAATGCACGACGACCCAACATCTGGCCATATGGGTTTTTCTAGGACATTTTATCGCACGCAAGAACGCTTCTTCTGGCCGAAGATGCGTAAAAGTGTGACTGCATACGTTGCGAGCTGTGAGCAATGTCAACGCCACAAGCGTCCTACAACTCCGCCAGCCGGACTACTTCATCCCATAGCACCCCCGAGTTCACCATTTGACGTCGTAGGTGTCGACCTGCTCGGCCCTTTTCCGCGATCAACGAACGGCAACCGATGGATTATTGTGGGCGTTGACCACCTCACACGTTACGCCGAAACTGCGGCGATTCCTGCGGCAACGGCCACTCAAGTTTCACAGTTCATGCTGTCACACGTTATATTACGCCATGGATCCCCCCGTGTCATCATCAGTGATCGCGGGCGGCAATTTGTTGCCGATGTAGTTGAAGACCTCCTTCGTCTTGCTTCATGCCATTTTCGTCACACTACCCCGTATCACCCGCAGGCTAATGGTTTGACGGAACGAACAAATAGGACTCTCGTAAACATGATTTCCATGTATGTTGATTCTGGACACAAAACATGGGACGCGATTTTGCCATTTATAACTTTCGCCTACAACACTGCACAGCACGAAACAACGAGATACAGTCCATTTTATCTGCTCTACGCACGCCAACCCCGCACAGCTCTTGACACTATTCTTCCTTTTTCCGAGACTGATCAACCTACTCTCGCCGAAACCATTTGCCGCGCAGAAGAGGCCCGGCGCATCGCCTGTCTTCGAACTTTCGTCTCGCAGAAACGCTCCAAAAACCGTTACGACAGAAGTCACCGGCACGTATGGTTTGAGAAAGGGGATTTGGTGTGGCTTTGGACGCCGCTTCGCAAGCGCGGCCTCTGCCAAAAGTTTCTGGCCAACTACACCGGTCCGTTTGTTGTCTTGGAACGTCTAAGTGATGTCACGTACGTGATATCTCAGCTGTTGTCAACTGGCCGCCGCTCAAGCAAGACCAACATCGTTCATGTTGCCCGTTTAAAACGCTATCATCATCGCAACGAAGCCTAACTCGCCCGGTGGGCATCGTCTGCCAAGGGGGAATTGCTACGATACTGAGGATGCGCGTGGAAGAAGAGGAGAACGAGGTTGGCACGAGCGGTGATCGGCCAGATCCCTGGACTCTCGCATTGATCATCTCCTGTAAATAAAGGCATCCATCGCACCGTAACAATATGTAAAGCGTACGATAGTGTAAAGCATTCTGTCTTGACTAATCGGTTATGGAGTCATGGGTTCTCACCTTATATTGTAACAAGGGTGACAGAGTTTTTAAGTGGTGAAGGAGTTTATTGTTTTCAAACCGGTTTGTTTTCTTGTAAGCAGAAGCCAATCTGAGGTGTACCTCGGGGGTCAGTACATTCCCGCGTACTATTCAACATCTTGCGTAGTACCATACCCGTTCAGCCAGATGTGAAAATTTATGTTTGTGCCAATGACATTTCTTTCTTTTTTATGAGGAATGACATCCAGTGTCCCTACAATATCTTGCAAAAATGCCTAAGTGACCTCGAACATTGGCTGGATGGTTTGATGTTGAACTTTAATACCCCTGAATGTGCAATTCTTGTTTTTTTTTCTGTTCAAGATCCTGTGCATATATCTAATAGTTCTCAGCTCCAAGATATCCCACAAGTACAATCATTAAAATACCTTGTAGTTCGCTATAATGAACATCTCTACTGGTGCCCTCTCATTCAACAGATCGCGACAAAAGTAGTACGCACAATGGGCAAACTGCGGAGGTGGAGCAGCTGTAAATCTGGGATGAGAAAAAAGACACCTTTAATGATATATCAAAGGTATGCCTGACCTGTGGCTGCGTTAATTGTTCTGGCGTGCCAGCCTACAAGCTTCTGCTGCTCAATGTAATGAAAAAATATGCTTTATGGCTCTACTTAAGTCTTCCTAAGTACACTTAAATTGCACTGCTTCACCTAGAAGCATGAATGCCACCTCTTTTGTGTCGCTTTAACATTCTTTCCGTGCAGGTTTTTTTTACGAATATAAGAAGCAACTTTAGTCCTGATAAAATTATCTTTATTTCCAATCCTCACTAATTTTTCTCTTCGTATTCTCCCGGATTTCAGAAACCACAAATAGTACTTGTTAGATGGTTACTTGGGTCTCTAAATGTACACGTTTAAGATCTGCTTGCTTTACTTGCGCAATGAAATTCTCCAAAAATTGTTTACAATGATATCTTCCCAACTCACGCTAAGCTACTACCTACCGGCATTTTAAATGGTTTATTGCAGGGACACTTAAGTACTCTACCAAAAAATGTCATTATTGCAATGGACACATCACAATCATATGACAAATCAGGCATAGAAATATATTGCCCTGTACATGATTGGTCATTTTAATTGCGCTTACCAGATTTTTTTACTGTCTTTCTGGCTGAACCTATGGAATATTCTTAGCTTTGCGGAAGTTAAACAATTCGATTGCAGTCGTAGCAATCATAACTGACTTCAATAAGTATCTGTATGCTCTTCTATGACCGCATTCGGTGGCTCACACATACTAAAACTCTAAATCACTGGTTACCTGTCATCTCCAAAGCATTAATTTATGCTGGACACCAGGGCACAAAGGTTTGTTGGTAAATTATATGGCTGATTTTCTAGCAAGAGCGTCATAATGGCACTGATCATTCCTATCCACTTACAGTACACATTACGGTGGGGCGAATTCGCATGCTTAAAGTCCGGAAAATTTTATAAGACCCTGCACTGACGGCTTCTCTGGAGAAGAACCACTTGTGATTTCGCCGGTGCATCGAACTTCCCAATTCATGAATGATGGAAGTTGCCATAACAAATGTTTATTGACGCGTTATCTCAACCAGATTTTACTTGCATAGATGAGGTTTATTGAATTCCCCAATGTGCATTGACTGTAATGAAGAAGAAATTATTAGTCAATTTTGATTATCTTGTCACCATTTTCATTTATTCATAAATTACAAACTAGCAACACCTCTTAAAAACAGGTTCCATTTTTTAGAACCTGACAAGAATTCTTGTTAGTTTTGGAGCTTCTACATTGTGGTACAGCCAAAGAGACGTTTTATTCGCGTTTCTGTAATATATAGCTTAGACTAAACTATTCTCTTGCTAAATTGTGGAGTCATTACATATTTTAGATTTGCTAATGGCCCTTCGAATCATAAATAACTAACTAGTGTTCCTAAGAATGAATAATTGCAAAAAGTATTGGGAAAATTTACATTATAATCGGCCGATCCCCTCCATTTGGTACGAGCCATGTGCACAAAGCAATAACAACACCTAAAACTATATATTGCAGCTTTGATGTGCATAAGACGAGCAGACAGTCTAACATACAAGGAAAATGTCTACGTTAAACGCGGATGTTTTTTGTTTCTCAATACAACTTTATCAGCATGCAGATTGAAGGGAGTTTCGGCACGTATACGTTCAAAAAAAAGTACACAGCAAGGACACTACAGAGCAAGAAGTGTATCAGCCTCAAAACAGTTTCTCTCCGAAGACTGGCTGAGGTTTATTTTATAAACCTCCAAGTAAGCCATTACTTTCCAACTGCTGCATGAGGCACCCTTCCTCGGGCGTATACAGGCTTCTGCACCGCAAGGGAAGGATCGAGACATCGCGAAGGTACTTCTTTGACTGTGGCCGCTACTTGTAGAAGCCCTCTCCTTTTGCTTATAGCCTTGGCTGACTCTGTTGCGTGCGCGGGCCGTTTCGTTGGTCCACTTATTTCCCCGTGGAAACGTCAAGCTTGCCAGAGCAGAAGTATTATAGCTCTGGTCTCCCCGACTCTTGGATGTTCTTCGGGGAATTGGGTGACTCGATGTTGGAGCAGAAAAGGACGACGTCGGTAGTCTGACGACCACCGCTCATTGTTCTCTTTCCTCTTGATTGATTGATATGCGGGGTTTAATGTCCCGAAACTACCATATGATTATGAGAGACGCCATAGTGGAGGGCTCTGGGCCATAGTGGATGGCTCCTTTTCCACTGGGTCTTCGACAATCTCGCGTCTGCTTGGGCAGTTCGTACATGGTCCCCGAAAAAATTTAGGCCACACCGGAAAAGTCAAAGAGCAGCTATGGCCTCTCCTACAACAACTCGTTCTCGTCGAAGTCGCAAGAATCGGCGTTAAAGCTGGTGGTGAACGATTCCGGTACATCGGGTGCAACCAGTCATTGTCCACCTGCCTCTTCCACTTCAGCCTCATGAGTCTGGCAGAATACGCAGGTTGTTGCGCAGATACGTCTTGTTCACCGCATTGGCGTTGAAACCACTGGTGCAGAAGCGTGGCTGCATAGGTCTTCCCAACTCTAGGTAGTTTTTTGAGAGCTGGAAGAGCCGACGCTGCAGAAGCGATGAGGGCGACATCAATGTAGGGCTTCGAAAACGGCCGATCCCGTTCGTCGTCTGACTACATGTCCCATTGTCCCACAGAGCCAGCTCCACTTGTTTCTCGCCAACCTCCATGAAGGGGGCGTCATTCACAGAGGCAGCCGGAAAGTGAGCACAAGAAACAAGAGTTTGTTGGTTGATTGATTGATTCATTGATTATTATGTGGTGTTTAACGTCCCAGAACCACCATATGATTATGAAAGACGCCGTAGTGGAGGGCTCCGGAATTTTCTACAACCTGTGGTTCTTCAACGTGCCCCCAAATCTGAGCACCCGGGCCTACAGCACTTCCGCCTCCATCGGAAAAGCAGCCGCCGTAGCCGTGATTTGATCCCGCGACCTGCGGGTCAGCAGCCGAGTACCTCAGCCACTAGACCACAGCGGCGGGGCAGGAAACAAGAGTGTGGCGGACCCAATTAGAAGACGCGTCCTTCACGGGCACTACTTTTCTTCTTCTATTTCTTCTTCAGGAACCGTCTGACAACCTTGTTTCGCTAACATTTTGCAAGGTTGCATACACTGTTCTCATTGGAAAGATTTCATATGTCTGAAGGTAACTCCTTGAATAATAACGAGTGCAGTGAAAGCAGCACTCGTTAAGCAGCATAAACTGATTCTGTTTATTATGGCAGCAAAATGGCAGCATTCAATTGTCCATTTTAACACTGCAAAGCGAAGACAACAAAGTTGTCAAGCGAGACTACCGGCCAATCCCCTTTCATACAACTTTACGATATGTTTTGTGTCTTACCGAAACTCCATTCGATGCTTTGAAATACAAAACTGACTAACCCAAAGATCCTTCCACCCGGTTCTTGGCCGAACTCCCTGTGTGGGCGAGTGCCACCAATGCAAGAGGATCATCATCATCCTCATCATCATCATTGTCATTAAAATTTATTATTATTATTGTTATTATTAATATTATTATTATTATTATTATTATTATTATTATTATTATTATTATTATTATTATTATTATTATTATTATTATTATCATTATTATTATTATTATTATTATTATTATTATTATTATTATTATTATTATTATTATTATTATTATTATTATTATTATTATTATTATTATTATTATTATTATTATACCAAAGTGATTGTGTGCCAGAGTCGACAAGCCACAAACAGAGTAACAGCGCCGTTTCGAGATTGATAACATTCTTTATTTCGCGTATAGTCCTGGCCGCACATGCACAGGTGTCATGGAAGCCCACCAAATGTTGGCGTTTCCCGTCACGCATGGAATCGTCATCTCCGTCCGAAACCTGCGAGAAACTTGTGTTCTAGGACACAATTATTTGAAACTGGCACGCTCTGAAAATTCCTTAAAAGCCTTATTCTATAAAGTTGCTTTCTATATTGTGACTGGGCCAATATCATGAAAATTCACGCTTCGAGGAAATCGGTGAACTTGATTTTTTGTGACAGAGCCTTCTGAAACGTGTTTCTGTTTCTTGGCAAGACATATGTTGCATACTTCCATACAAAACTTGTCTTTCTTTAACTATGGAAAGCCTCGCATAACAAGTGGAAAATCTATTCTTTAATTCAGCAATGAAAACGTGTTCTATCTCTGCAGAGCTCATTGACCTGGCGCTTCATGACCTGATTATATTACACCAAAAGATCACAGTAAAAATAGAGACGTGCCGCCAACTTGAAGGGGCCCTGCAACACTGTCAGCATGGTCAGAAGACTGAGCCGATAGGTATTTGAGGCTCCTGAGAACAAGCGAGCCAAACTTTATAACCCAGCGCATGGTCTGAAATTTACAACTCATTCTCAATAATATTGAATCATTCCCTCTTCAAAAGCGTACGACGTCGGGTTAGTTGGTGTTGAATATTTAAATGTGAACCGCAGCGTGGGTATTGGCGCTGTATTCAGCTGGGTGCTGAAAGATTCACTCTTACGACTGAAATTGCGAAGGACAGTGAGCTAAAGTTTCTTCACACATGCCTGATCTTTCTCAAAGACCACGTGTACAGGCAGTACACTTCATGCTCAAAAACATGCCTTTTTTCTTTTATTTTTGCCCCCTCAACAAACAAGCAATGGTGTCCGCTGTCTTGAAGAACGTCCAAACAAATGATGCCATAACATGATCGACCCGAGTTTCAACACTCCACTAGGAAGAATAACTGACGCTGGGTTCCCCACCAGGCTTTTAAAAGACCTTGCGGAAGCTCTGTTGAAATTATTTCAGAAATCACCGCTACCCAGAAGGGAACCAGGTGATTTGACGAAGACGAGTGTCATACGTACACGGCATCTCGCACGGGATCGAGAAAATTGCTATGCGCTTAGGAGTAACTGTGGCGTTTTCGGTACTTAACAAGCTAGGCCAAATGTGCAAACTTGTGAATAGGGAAGGCCTTAAAAATCCCCTCTGCAGCACAAAACACACTTATCGGTTCGTAAAGTGTACAGTGGGTGTTAAGTACAATGTTTCTTTGTCCCACGGAAGAACATTCATCAGCAAGACCGGTCGATGCCTCAACACTCGTCTCGGAGAGCTCGAGAACAATTTTCTTCAGAAGCAGGCAAGCAATCTGGTTCTGCACTGTGCAGCTTGCGATTGCTCCAAACTTTCGCGCTTGCGACGTTTTGAGTATAAACATCGGCAAGAAACTGTACGCTTGATAGAAGAGGCTTTCGCTGTGAAGAGAAAAGGCTCATCTTGTGTTGGCCTGTCATCGTTGTCTCTTAAAAGAAACGAGATCGCGTATATAGAAAGCGTTCCATAATACCGCGAGTTTATCACAAAAAAGATGCTCTCCTCGTCTCCGCTTCAAATGTGGGGTTTTGCGCATGCGGGTAAGCTTGTATTCTTGTCTATTTATTGCCTTCGTGCAATAAAAATACAGTTGTTAGTTCAGTGCTCTGTTGGCAGTAGTTCGTTTCTGTGTCTTTGTTTACCGCGCTGCAACTCACTTTTACATACGTTCCCTTTTCTTCGTACAACTAATGCCACATAGCTTAGCGACCACGCCATACAGCCAAATTCACGTTCACTGGCTTATTCGAGCATCGCGGGCTGCATAGCTACCCAGGCCTTCGTCGAAAGCCTCCACGTGCCAGCGCGAGCGCTTGCGACCACACTGAAAGTAAGCCGCGCGTTCGAAAACTAAAAAATTATAAAGGTATCTAGGTGAGGACGTGCGCATGACGTAACTTTACTCCTCGTGTCATACCCTCCTTCTAGCGCTCTCGTTGGGACAAGAGAATGACGACAACAATTAAAACTTACGACTAATTTTCGTGACTCCACTTGTAGACATGGAAGCACACTTGACTGTAGCGCTCAACCGGCCGCTCTACTTCCAGCGGCTGTTTCCTGCACATTTATGGAAAGACTGACTGCATGATAGACGCTCATGCTATATTTTAGGCGTGAACGGAAGGTTGTAGCTAACGTAAGGTTAATGCCGTGGCCAAGAACTGTGCCGACAGCCACGTGCTCTATTCCTATGTGAAGCGTGATTCCGCCTCACCGCGTGGTTAAGGAAAGTGGTATAGTGGGTAAGGAACTCTCCTGCATTTTCCACGGAGGCTAAAATGCTATAGTTCCGTGTACTCAGATTTCGGTGCATGGTAAAGAACTCTATGTGGTCGAAATTTCCAGAGCCCTTCATTATGGCGTCTCTCATAATCATAAGGTGGTTTTGGGACGTTAAAACACTCATATCAATTATTCAACAAGGGTGATTCCAGCTGTGCGTACTTGAGAATTGTATAATAACGCAATAGCGTTAAAAAACTCATGTCGCAGAAATTCCGGTGTTAGCGTCACTGTCGACGTCATTGGTTGTGAGTGAAAAATCATCATCTTATGAGTGACCAAAAAATCGAGAATGATGCAGATAAAATAAATAAAATGTAACAATTTCTCGGCCTGAGTGGGTACCAAACCAGGGTTGTTTGTGTTCAAGTGGGGATCGAACCTGGGTTGTTTGATGGCAAGCGGGTGTTCTGCCGCATAGCCACGCCTATGTTTTTTTTCTTTGTGGGCATTTATTACAATGTGTGTTAGAATGAACGTAAAATGACACTTGTTGTATGAAACATAAATACAATCACACAGTGACAATAAGCGCTCTAGCGTTTTTATGGGAACACTCGACAAGTAACGAAGTTCAGTAAAGCAGCGAGAGTTCTTCAAAATACCTTATACACAACAGGTGAAAAGGCTGAGCACCGTAGCAAGAAGGAGTACCAGTCTGGTTTGAAGTCCCTTTTATTATAAATGTCTTTTAGGTGAACAGCCATTCTTATAAAAAGTGAGCTTGAAGAAACGGTGGATTCTGTATTCTTCTTTCTGTATTTGTACATAACACATGCACTTGTATCACTGGTATTTCAATTCTGAATAAAGAAATAATGAATAAAGATTCCGCGTTGCGGTATTGCATTCGCGTCTTCCATAGGCTGTGCATAACCATGAGATAAAACATATTGAAAGGCACTTTTTCAAGTGATGTTCACAAAAGGTAGCGGATAGTGTGACAATTACTATAAAAATTTTTCCTCAGAGTTTTTTGGGTGTGCGGACGCGCGTCGCATCGCCTCCGCAGATTTTCTATGGTTTTCGGCGATTTCTTTCCAGCCATTCAGTTCAGAGTATTCCCAAGTGACTGCGAAAGTCCTGCGGTCTCTCGCAATACCATTTGTGCAGGTGAGCCCGTGTTTTGGTCAATTTTCGAAGATTGCCCGTACCGCCACGCTGGCACGACAGTCAAGCCAGTAGACAAGGCACGGTAGGCCTGACAAGTCGTCGGAGCAAGCGGGTGCCACATCCACTGCGCCGGCGCCCGAAATGGAATTCGTGCAACTCGAAGGGGAAGAGATATCACCGACGGAGTTCGGAAAAGAGCAGGAATGGTGCGAGATCAAACGAAACACCAAGAAGGCGGGTGGCGACGCCGACCTGGCGAAGAAACAGCAAGCAACGCCAGCGTCTACCGAGAAGGCGGCGTTTATACAGAAATCAACGCAGTACGTGCGGAAGATCACCATGACAAGCCGAATGCCCAACATGACGACGGATGACTACAAGATCATCGTGCGACCCCGGGATGGCTTCAACGTATCCCACTACCAGAAGGACCGCGTCCACTGCTGCATACGCAACGCTGCAGGGGTGGTGCGCGAGGTAGCCAAGGAAGACAGCGTCTGTCTCAATGTGCGACAAAACGTTATTGTGGTAAGCACGCCGTCAGAAGATCGCGCTAGACGATATGGAGGCATTTGCAAGCTGCGAATTGGCGACCGCGAGTTCGAAGCGAGTGCCTACAGAGCGGCTCCGGAGAACACGTTCAAAGGCCTCATCAGCGGCATATCGCTAGAAGAAAAGCCGGCGGACGTCGTGAGAAGTCTGGTTAACCACCGCAACCGGAACGTCCTGCATGCCAAGCGCATGGGAAACACGACCAACGTGATAATCCTTTTCGACGGCTACTACGTGCCTCGTTACGTGAACTACGGCGGGATGGTGATAAGGTGCACTCTTTACAAGAAACATATCGATATGTGCTACGAGTGTGGTTGTCTGGGACACAGGGCCGACGTGTGCCCCACCCCGAACGACAAGAAGTGCCGTGGGTGCGGATGCAGCAACCCGCCCGACGATCATCGGTGCGAGCCGGTGTGCCAACTGTGCGGAAAGGGTCACATCACCAGAGACCGCAAGTGCAAAGCTAAGTGCAAGACGCCTTACCTAGTCAAGCGCCGACAGTGGGAACGCGCAATGCGCGAGGAGGCTGAGGCCGTCTACAGCAGTAGCAGCACAGTCAACGACGGGGAGGAGGGCTACGGACGACGCCACGCACCGAGACGACGTAGCGGCAACAGTCGATCGGCCTCGAGGGAGACCAGCGCGCGGAGCCGCACTCACTCCCGTACTCGTTCTCGAGCCCGCTCTCGCAGCGTCTCCCGACCCCGTTCAGCGAAGCCTCGCAGCACGTCAACGGCCAGAGCTAACCACTCAGCTGCAGCCAAAGGCCGAGGAGAAGTTGACCCCCATAAATTGAGGTGGGTGAACGTCACCTCCGGACGCGCGCCCAGCGCACCGCTAGCGCGAACCGAGATTGCCATTGATAGAAACCCAGATGTAGACAGACGCGGCAGCTCTGCTTACAAACGCACAAGCGACCCAGAAAGTATAATGCAGAAACGATTGGATCAATTCGAATCAATACTTCAAAAGCTACAGCAGCAAAATGCAAGGTTAAGAAACGAAATTGCCACGTTGAAGGGGGAGGCCCCGACAGTTCCCTTTCCTCCTCCTCCTCCTCCTCCTCCTCCTCCTCCTCCTCCTCCTTCTCCAATTAAACCTGTCGCAGCCGACGCGGCTGCTAGTACAGCCGAGAGTGTGGAGGAAGTCATGGAGGCTCAAGACGCGCACCCCGCACTCACTAAACGTAAGGCACTTGACCCGGAACAATTCGACGGCAAATCGCAGAAACGCGAGGAGAAACTCCGCGAATGAGTCGATAGACTCGACGACAAGGTAGACGCGATGATGACCCAACACGCGCAGCAAACCGCGCAACTTAACAACGTGATTGCTCAGCAAACCGCACAAACCGAACAGTTGAGCATTGCAAATCTCAGCTCACAAAAATGATCGCGACGCTGCAAACGCGCATAGACAATAACGAAATGCGATTTCCGGGCGCAGTGGGTCGCCCAGTACGAATGACTGAGAAACCGTACTTTAGGCCGTTACCCGACGAAGAGGCGCAGGGTCAGCCGGACGGCGAATCATAACACGTACAGTCACCATGGCTCGACACGAAACAACACAAACACAACGCCCACAACAGCATAACACACGGAACACGTTCACTATCTGGCAGTGGAACTGCAGGGGGTACAGGAGGAAACGGGCGCTTCTCCAACAATTCTTACGTAGCCGGCAACGACCGGACGTAATACTATTGCAGGAAACCAAAGACCTGGTCAAGCTGGCGGGGTACAAATCTATAGACGAAGCTGTGACCGCGGGAGCCCCACCGGCCGCTGCAACGCTAGTGCGACGCAACCTCACCGTTGCGCAACGTGAACTTACGAACGTTAGCACACCGCATTTACTCATAGAGCTCATCCCGACGAAAGGGCGCGGCCCCGGCCTGTTTGTGCTGAACGTGCATAGCAGACCCAAAGCCAGACACCGCTTTAGCACGTTACTGCGAGAGGCGCGCGAGGCAGCTGCCGGCGTGCCCTTGCTCATCGCGGGCGACTTCAACGTGCCCCACGTGGCGTGGGGGTACGGCTACGAAACGCCAAAAGGTAAGCGCCTTTGGGACGATGCGCAGAATGAGGGCCTCGAGCTCATCACAGACCCTTCCGCGCCTACGCGCATGGGCAACAGCGTATGTGCAGACACCTCACCCAACCTCACATTTACCAAGAACGTTGCTAGCGCGCGATGGCACAATACACAGGAGGACCTGAGTAGCGATCACTCAGTGATCGAGATCCAGGTCGACGCTGAACCTCACCACCGCGTTCATCGGGAAGGTACCAAGGGCAAGAACCACCGGCTGGTGGATTGGGACGCGTTTCGCAAAGTCCGGAAAGAGCAGAATCGTGGCAGTGCGGCTATTGAGGATATAGATAGCTGGACTGCGACGCTCAAGGGAGATTTAGAAACGGCGACGCGGGAGGTTCCGCCAGAAGCACAGCTCGAAGTGGTAGACAGCAAACTCCTACACATGTGGGAAGCCAAGCGCAGCCTGCAAGACAGGTGGAAGCGTCAACGCCACAATCGAACGCTGCGCAGATGCATAGCACGGCTAAGCAGGGACATGGAAGAGCACGCGTTACAGGTATGCAAAACGCAATGGGAAGAGATCTGCAATGGGATGGAGAACCAGCTGGGACGGGCCAAGATTGGCATCTCCTCCGGCACCTCTTGGATCTGGAGGAGACGAAAACATCGCACGCACATAAGCTTAAAAAGTTGCTGCACGACTACAAAGGCACCCACGCGGACTTTCTAGATAACGTGTGAAGCCGTTACTTTCAGTCACGTAGCCCCCTCGCGCATTCGGCGTACGCCTGGGAGGGTGAGGGTAACGCGGAGCTAGACGAGGACTTCAGCGTTGCAGAAATGAGGGCGGTGCTGCACAGCTCAACACAAAGTCGGCGCCAGGCCCGGACGGGATAACCAACAAAGCGCTACGTAACTTGGACGATGAGTCGATAGAACAACTGACGGCTGACATGAACGAGAGCTGGAATGCGGGCCCTATACTGAACTCGTAGAAAACGGCGCGCGTAATTATGATCCCCAAACCGGGCAAACGAGTACAGATTGACAACCTTCGACCGATATCCCTGACGTCCTGCGTTGGTAAGGTCATGGAACATGTGGTTCTCGCTCGCCCTACCAACTACCTCGAGGACCGAAACCTCCTCCCACACACGATGCTGGGGTTCCGTCGTAACCTTTCCACGCAGGACGTTATGCTTTAACTCAAGCACGATATCGTAGACAATTCCACACGATCCACCAAAGCGATACTCGGGCTCGATCTCAAAAAGGCGTTCGACAACGTTAGCCATGCTGCGATACTTGAAAGTACACGAGCGTTGGGACTGGGCGAGAGAATGTACCACTACGTACGGGATTTTGCTACGGGCCGCTGGGCCCGATTAGTGATCGGCGGACTAGAATCGCAAGACATATACATGGGTTGTACGGGCACGCTGCAGGGCTCCGTAATCTCGCCCATGCTCTTTAACCTCGTGCTTGTCGGATTACCACGAAAACTCGCTGAGATAGAAGGCCTCCTCCATAGCTTGTACGCCGATGATATCACCCTCTGGGTTGCCGAGGGAAACGACGGCCATGTAGAGCAAACGCTGCAGGAAGCCGTCGACGTGGTGTAGGACTACCTTCGCGACACTGGCCTCGAATGTTCCTCTACTAAATCGGAGCTCCTGCTCTATAGACCCTCACGCAGGGGCCATAAACCCAAGAACGCCGATTCCGCCTTCGAGTGCGCATATAGAGAAATTAATGTACGCACATCAGACGGCGCTGTCATCCCACAAGTTAACACCATTATGGTACTGGGCTTGCGCCTGTCCGCCAACGGCGACAACGGCGAAACCGTTCGCAGACTAGAGGGCGCGGTCAATGAAACAATCCGGTTGCTGAAGCGAATAACAAATCGGCATAGCGGAATGAAGGAAAGCAATACCATTCGCCTGGTACATGCTTTGGTTATCAACCATACAACGTACGTCGCCTCCTACCTCAAGTAGCAGGCGACTGAACGCCCCAAACTAGATTGTCTCATCCGCAAGGCGTACAAACGCGCAATCGGATTACCGGCCAATACCAGCACGGAAAAATTTCTCCAGCTGGGGTTGCACAATACTCTAGATGAGATAACCTAAGCACACAACATCGCCCAGTACGAACGTCTGGCGAAGACCAGAACTGGTTGACACATCATCGAGACACTGGGTATCAACTACCATATGCAGCGCAGCGTAAAGGTCGGGATACCCAGACGTATTCGCGAGCGCATCGTCGTTCTGCCGTTGCCTATGAACATGCACCCGACACATCACATCGGTCGGCGCAACAGGCGCGCCCAAGACCTTGAAAAGAAATTCAGCAATAGCAAAGACACAGTTTACGTGGACGCGGCCCGTTACGACTGCCACCGCGGCTTCGCGGTCGCGATCACGGATCATGTAGGAACTTGTGTCACGAGTGCGACGTTACGCACGGAAGAGACGGAGGCGGCCGAAGAAGCTGCCACAGCCCTCGCGATAGCCACCACGAACGCCGAGGTGATAATAGGCGACTCGCAGGCGGCGATACGCAACTACGCCAGTGGCCGGATCTCCCGCGAAGCGGCCCACATTCTCCAAATTCACGAACGCAACATCTGCCGCAAAAACGACAGTTTCCTCGTATGGACCCCCGCCCACACGGACCCTCCGCTTGCGGGCAACGCGACTGCCCACGCCACGGCTCGAGGACTTACACGCCGAGCTGCGACACCTGCCGACAGTCCCGATGTCTCGCACACTTCGACAGCGATGCGGGAATGGACGTGGGGGGATCGCATGACCACTTTCAGAGACATCACGCAACACTACAGACTGAACAGATGCAAATATCCACCACCCCACGCCAAACTAAAAAAGAAACAGCAGGTTGCCTGGAGACAACTACAGACACACACGTACCCGAATCCGGTGATCCTTCGCCTCTGCTACCCAGGCATTTATACGTCCAACGCGTGTAAGGCGTGCGGAGCCAGAGCGACGCTGCAGCACATTCTGTGGAAGTGTATCGGTAACGCGCAGAAGTCCCCTACGAACCCGGTAGACATGGCGGTCTTGAACCGCGAGGTGCGATGGGAGGCGGCTCTGCTCAGCCACGACCTTGCCGATTAACTGTGGGTCATCCGGCATGCCCAGGATGCCACCCGGGTCCAAGGCCTCGAGGCCGCCACTTAAGCCGGAGTGCTTGTAGCCCCACCCCGCTCAATGACGCCGGACATGTTCAAAAAAGTTTTTACTCACTCACTCACTCAGAGTCTTTTCAACGACATCCGAGAACAAGATAGCATCTTTGAAACTAACAACCACATCACATAGGCGGCAGTTAACACAGGAAAGCAAAATACCTTTCTTTTTAACCATGTTTTAACGGGAAGCAATTCAGTGTGTAGTTTTTAAAACATATTTTTGAACTTGTAGAGACATACATTTTGCGCACTCATTTCAACACATCATAAACTGGCATATCGGCGTACAATGAACGGTAGAACGGAGGCGAAAAAAGCATAGACAGTAAAACCTATATAATACTTTGTGAGACACCGTGCATAAGTATTCTGTAGAAAAGCGAGCTTTAAGGAACCCAACTGAAAAATAAACTTAATGCATGAAATTAGGCCGCTGTGGTAGCTCAGTGGTTAGAGCATCGAACGCGTTATTCGAACTTAATGCATGAATCTTCACAAACTGGGGAGCTTGAAAAAGTTTGAAGAAATTACTAGGTCAGCGGATCAACCCAAAATATAACCTGTAAGAATGGACTAATTACCGGATGGAAATTGTCACGTAGAAAAAAGCAGGACACTGTTTGCCATAGATATAGATGTTTTAATTCTAAGCCACTAGCACTAAATGGCCTGAAAACGTTGTCGCGACGCATGGGCTCAAAAGCAGAAGACAACATGAAAGTTGCGAAAACGCGACGAGGTCTTTGTACATGAAATCTTGCCGAATGAATACGTTTTCTCGGTTTTCACGAACAGAGGCGTGGCCGTGGATTCCAACTTATCCACGGCCACGCCTCTGCTTGTGAAAACTGTGAAAATAACTTTTCTGATTGGAAATGCAGTGAAAGTAGCTTTCATGCTTCACAAACACGCGCACCGTGTATACATGCTTCAAAGTGCAACATCAATTATTGTAGTAATATTGCGTGGTCAGGAATCTATTCCGAACGGGCGTCAGAATATGTGATTATCATAATGGCTCCATGGTTTAAAGCCGGTACACCACTACAAATGGCGCACACGCTACGGCACCTATTTTCTTTAAGGCCACGTAGTGGGTGCATAGCAAATTCGTACAGGTTTCATGCACTAATTGTTTTATGCACTGCGAAAAAGATATCTTTATCGCGTTCAACTCCTAAAGGCGAAGCTTTAGCGTCCCCTATTTTTTTTCGCTACTTTGATGCAGCCATTCGGTGGTTACCTCAAAAAGTGTTGCAGGGCCCCTTTATTACATGAAAGTTTCGGATGAACGCTTCGGACAACAGATGCTATATGGCGGACCGTTGCGTTTTCATCGTAGCACCACAATGTCTGTCTAACTTTAAAAGTTGGAAGCGCAAAACCAGAAGTTCACAAGAGTGAGAAAGAAAGTACGGGCACTGTCACCCGCCTTTATATGAGGCTTTAGCAGCAAAGATGTACAAGAAAATGCCAGAACGGCAGACACTACAGGAAAATCACAAAGCAAGATTCCGCGGTACATTGCTAATTCACTAGCACAATCATTCTGCGAAGATCGGTAGTGAATTTCATGCAAATTCTATTATTTATTGTATTGAATACTGTTGGGACAAAAAATCTATTTCTCAATGGTTTCAGTGCTGTCCACGGTGAGTGTTTGCCAATAAAACTAAGCTTCTACATATGTGAATATTAATCATAAAGTTTGACCACTATAATGTACCACTGCATTCGCACTCGTTCAAACGGCAGAGCTTAGCATGAGGCCGGCATTTTAGTCTTAGAAGCCCATTGTAGCTTCCTGGCCGTCATTATTGAGACATATTTCAATTGATGAGCGACCAATGCTGAATCGCACAAAGTTAATGTTCTGCAGATTCACTGTTGCTTGTAACATTGCCTTCTTTGGTGGCATGAAGGTCAAGACATTCCATCTTCTTCCTTTCATTATGTCTTTGCATTAAGTTCATAAAATTACGCACTATCCGTGTTCCTTCCACAAGTAATACAGGTGAAGCCCACATTGAACGAACAGACGCGAAAAATGCATGAACACAAAATCTTTCCGAACCTATTTTTAATTACTGTAGATATATATTATAACGACGAAAAGATATTAACATAATTTTGATAAGTGTATACGACAAAGATAAGGACGGCACTTCTGCGCGAGAATCTTGGCCGGCCTTAAACTAGCCCCTCTCAAGGAATGGACGACGGAATACTGGGATTTGTCTTTACCGTACTCTTGACATGTTCGAATGCAAGAAGACCACCACACCGTATCGAATACCTCGTAGCCCTCCTTTCTCTTGTCAGAGTACTCTACGTGCAGCCTTGAGAATTCGGGGCTTCATCCACCCGCTGTGCATGCCACCGAAAGCAGTGGGTACCGGCGAAGCCTTGGTGTACTCCGGGAGTGTGGGGGGTTGTTCCAAAGCGCATTTTTGATATGCGATTGCAATTGATGTGGTCCCGCCGAGGTGGTGAGGCTGCAGCATATCCGATGCTATGTATTTCTCCCCGGACTCGAGAGCTGATGCTGAAGGGCGTGAGGACTACGGCTTTGGCTGGGTACGAGAGTGGCCGCAACAGGTCATACCCCTCGCGCGGTTTTCTTGCCTTGCCGATTCCGACGGCTACTTCATCCACAAGAAAGGGCGTCTCTTGGTAGACACAGCGCAGCTCCAGCCTCCCCAAGTACATACAGCTCTCCCGAGAGTCGTGAGAGTCGATGCTGAAGGATAACAGGGCTATGTTTGTTGCTGGGTACGACATTGGCCGCAACCGGCCGTAGCCCTTGCACTGCTTCCTTGCATCGCCGATTTGGACAGATACTTCGTCCACAAGAAATATCGTACCTCGGCGGAAACAGTGCAGCTCCAGCCTATCCGAGTCCACGTAGTTGACCCGGAAGTCGGGAGAGTTGATGCTGAGGGACACGAAGGCCAAGCTTGCTGCTGGATACGACAATGGCCGCAATCAGCCGAAGCCCTTGCGCTGTTTCCTTGCCTTGCCCATTCCGACAGCTACTTCGTCTTCAAGAAAGGGCGTGCCTCGCCAAGAACAGTGCCGCTCCAGCCTCTCCGAGTTCATGTAGATGCCCCGGGAGTCGGGAGAGTCGATGCTGAAGGACACGATATGAACACTTATTGCTGGGTACGAGAAAGGCCGCAACCGGTCGCAGTCCCCGCACAGCGTCCTTGCCTCGCCGATTCCGGAAAGTGACTTGTTTTCCAAAGACAATGGGCAGAAGGACCTCTGAAGACGTGACTTTGGCGGAGCCGATCAATATACACGTTTTTTATGGGCGCTGTTGTTCTTCTTCTACTTCTTTGTGTACTTTCCTTCATCGTTCATGATCGCTGTTCCACAAAATTGGTCACTCTACTGTTGTCTCAATGAATAATGGCCTTAACGTCCGAAACAAATTTATCGGCTGATAACAAAGTGCAGGCAGTGCTAGACGTTCCTTTTGGTCAACCTTGATGTTTCGTCATTTTAAAGAGAAAACAAAAATACGATAAAAAAGCAGACGATCAAAGGTATAATCACCAAAAATGGACATCGATGATGAATCTTAGAATAACGGTACGTGTTTTATTGCTGTTTGAGCGCCAATGTCTTGCGTTTCTTTAAAGAAAGACGTTTTTGTTTAGCTTTACGCTCATACAGACTAACTCAACTAGATCATTTTTCGCTCTCATATTATATATTGGCAAGAGAACGACAATTTCTACGGGTATTTTACGATCAAAGGGACAATGGGATAACAAAGAAGTCGCGCAACGACTTAAGCACGCAAAGCCACAATCCGTACAAACCATCGTCAGCGAGAAAGCATATATATATATATATATATATATATATATATATATATATATATATATATATATATACGGGAGAGAAATTTATAATTAAGGGCTCGTTTTCCCGTGTTTTGTCACAATGATAATAAAATATAACAGACAATAATGCCAAGGAATGTAAAAGAAAAGTTACTGGACCCTGTTGTAATATAAATGTGAAGAAATAAAAGTAGGTGAAAACATAACTTGCCGTGAGCAGAAAAAGAACCTGCGACCTTCTAATGACGCGTTCCATGCTCTACCACTGAGCTACCACGGTGGCTGTCCCCCCCCGCCACTTTATGGGGTCTGTATGTGAATTTGAACGTGAGAGTGTCAGTCAGCGCTACCTGTAGCCATGGCGACGAGTGTGGCACACTCTTCATGAGCATGTTTGGCGCCACGTAACACGAGAACTTATTACGCGCTGGCAGCTGACCAATAGTCCCTCGCATACAACCTAACAGCACCAAGTCTGCCAATACGAGAGCTTCGTTAAATAATAATGGAAAGATGTGTATACTTAAGGGCTCGTTTTTCGTGTTTTTACACAAGCACACAAATAATAAGATCTAAAAGACAGTAAAATTGGTAGTTCCGCATTCCCGTGTTTTGGTTTTGCCATGGAACTTTGAATAATTTCATTACTTCTCAATTTGGTTAGAAACCATTGTTACGAAATCTAAAAAGGTGCATTGGCTTTATTCGCTTGAGGCCATTCAACTCCATACCGTTTGATATAACCACTTACCTGCAGTAATTAAAAAGATGTTCGGGCTGAAGTTCGGGAGAATTTTCACATCGCCCCCTGCCCCGAATGCAGCGGATTGTACCGACACTAGTCAAGGCGTGTCAAGTTATTGCCGGTTTGCGACATGATATGGATGTCAATCAATGATAAGCTAGGTAAGTCCTTGGGAAAAACTAAATGCTGCTTCGCCGCGTAGCTGTGGTTCCTGGGTCGAGCTACGCGCAACTCTGTCACCTAAATGTAGCATAAATAGGAACTCTATAGGCTTGAATTCGTGGCTTGCCAGAGACCTCGAACGGTGCGCTGCAAATATCTACAGGCACAGCTATATACGGCCAGTCTGGAGGCGCCCGCTCGTTCCTTGCGCGCGTCTCCGCGGGCCAGCCGTGCTAAAGCCTATGCGCATGAAGTCCACTCGAAGCGTGTAAGTTTTGTCTTGATGTCAAGAGTTCGACAAAAGTTCGTTTGGTCGGATATAACAATGAGAATGAATATGTGGTCACTTGCAAATTAAAGTAAAAATAAAACTCAGAGATAATGACAGAGCCGTGGGTGTACCTTTAATACACACCTTGCCTTGTTTCGCTGTTTTCACTTTGACTTGACAATGACCGCATCGTCATCTTCAAGTTTTGTCAAATAGAGGTGGTTGAAAACGAAGAATAAATATTAGCTCCACCCTCTGAAACTCATGAACCTGCCATTAATCAATCTGGGAAGGAGAGTCGTACTATATAGATGGTTTCTCCTGTGAAAGTAAATGCTGTTTTTACTGTCGCTGTAAATAGTACACGTGTAGTATTAAATAAAAGTTCGTCGTTGCTACTGAAAATGTGTTTTACGGAGCAACAACGTGGGAAGTTTTGCTGAAATGTCCAGGCAGTTCAAGTTTGTGGACCGCAAATCAGTGACGCAATGGAAAAATGACACTCGTCAAATGCGTGATGTTTTTAAAACTCACGTATATGAGCTAATGCAATTGAATGGGTCCTCCACGCCAATTCGCTGCGCGGAGTGGGTGGCGCCCAAATTTGTTCCCTGCTTGTAACCGACTCTTGGGCTCTCTTCCCATCAATAAAAGACAACAAGTGGTTCATCTAAATCTGTGCAAGCTTGTCTTCTTATCGGAAAATGTAATAGTTATCTCCGATAAACACGCTTCCACTAAGTAAGGCAACAAAGAGAAGTTTATTGACTTCCAACCAAGGATAAAGTACATGACAAAAACATCGAGCTTCACGACTACAAAGGGTGCATGTACAATCAGGAAAGCACCACTGCTGAGGTACAATGTATGTGGGGGAATGTACCCCTCTATTTACTGTACAGCGCGTGGTGCTCCAGTAGGCTTAATCATGCGTGGCGGTAGGTCTTCTCAATACGCGGTGGGAACAAGTAGCGACTTAGCGCTGTACAACTCTAGGTATTATTGAGAAGAGCGGTGTAATGCATATGTTTCGCCAAGCGTATACGGATGCCTGCGTCGTGACGTCGTAAACTTCCTCTGACACTATGGTGCCAATTACCCGTAGAACATAGGCGTCACCAACTCGCCGCTCAACGTCATTTGCTATTTCTTTTCTTTTGAAGACTACATCGATTTGATAAACTTTTTGATTGATAACTTTTTTGTGCGCTAAGAAGGGAGTCATGCTCATATAATCAGACTCACTCATGAAATATATTTCTAGGTTTGGACTAACTCGGACTCAAACTCCCCGAACCACTACTTAGCCGGACTCACTCCGACTCATGGCTTGATCTGAGTCTGGGTGCGTCTGAGTTAGTCGACTCCTGAGTCCGTTAGTCTAGCTTTAGCTTCTTCGAGCATAGTGTCAATGCTCTTTAGCACCAATATCACACGTAATCGGTGTTCTTCTTGGTGCCGTTTGACATAGTATCGGTGAAAAAGAGTTCGGAGTGTGAAAGTCATGATAGCATAACTTATATTTATCAGCAACTCCTCCGGAAGAGTATGGGGGGGGCGTCAATGCATCTACCTACTTGATTCACGCCTCTGATCAATAACTACTGAAATGATGTATGAATGACAAGGCTTTCGAATACCTGTGAAAACTTGCGAGTATAAGCATGAATGCAGGTAAGGCTGATAGTAATGCTTACAATGACTAGATATGACTTTAGCTCGGCAAAGAAAAGTGGAACTACACTCTGACTCACTCAAGAAATACATGTTGTGCTTTGGATTCACTCGGACTCACACTGACCAAAACTTTCCTGAGTCGAACTCACTCGGACACGCAATCATGAAAATTATCTTCAGCTAGACTCGCTCGGGCTAAGACTTGCGAAAGTATTACTCATCCGGACCCAGTCAGACCCAGACTCACGACTTGATCTGAGTCGGTCCGAGTGAGTGGACTCATGAGTGAGTTCGCCGGCCTACGGCTGATATGCAACGGCTTTATTGAGCCTAAAAATGCCTTGAATGTGCTTGCGAGCCCCAGGAACCACCTCCATCATTTCAGTTCTCATATCTTGCCTCGGAAAAGGTGGACGAATGGAGAACGTTCTTTCAACATGGCTCCCCGATTGGTTCTCCGGATGGAATCTGAACATGCAACTATTTCCGCAAAAGAAATTCTGGCAACAACGAACTCACCATTAGCGATAGTGTCGCGGAGTTGAAACAAGGATGACCATATTTTCACGTAATCATCGTGGTTGTTAAACAAAAGTTGAACCTAATTACTGTGATGTTTCCAAGTATAAAAAACTCAACTTGGGGACGCCATGAATTTTTGTCGCATGCACTGGCGTTCTTTTCCTCATAATCTTGAAGGTCTGCCAGAGCGGAACTACTGCACGCATAGATCCTCAAGGTGACATAGAACAAGCTCTTCAGACATTTCTTCTATACCGATTTCCTATCAACCAAGGATGGACCCAGGCACGTGGTCTTCAAACGTTGTATGGACTTTAAAATATTAGGCAGTTGGTAAATATTTTCAAAACGGAAGTAACACTAACTGTGTGGTACGTTACAGTTACTGAGTAAAAAAGTAACTGATTCAGGTTACAATTTACTGAAAAAAGGAAGTAGTTACCGGCAACGCAAAACTGGTAACTAGTTACTGTCCAAGACTGCCCGATGGTACAGAACACTGAACATGGAGGCTTGTCGTTTTTGGAGATCCCTCACACCGAAACTGAAAGTGGCTGATAATGAGGAGACTCTAAATATTTGTCAATCGCAAAAAGTGTGGTGCCAAAATTTTTGTGTCCCTTTAACAGTTAGGTTAAAAATGTAGAGTACAAATAGTTCTACGTTGTTTCGAGCGGATACGCTTTGTCATCAAGGGTGGTTTGTGTTTTCTTACGTGAGGGGGACAAGAACAAATGGTAGTACCAGTGATAACTACAGCCAGAAGCGGTGCCTCGGTGAACGTTCAACCACATTACTGCTACCGCCAAATGTCATTACCGTAACACGACTACGCTGCTCAATTTTCGACACTTTCACTGAGGTGAAGCAGGTGACAGCAACGCTGCTTTGATTTTGGCCACGTGCTACCAGAGACACTGTTTCGGACAGTTATCGTTAATCAGACCGCTTAGTGTTACTCAGTAAAAGCAGCAAAAATTGCGCGTGATATTTGCCTTCTCAGTGAGGATGGCTTATACCAATAACCGTGACTCTTCGTCCTCTGGGAATCGAGGCCAGCCCGCCGCCTTTGCGCGGGCTTTGCTGACTTTTCTGCCGTTCTGATGTCCCGACATGTCTGCCCTCCTCACTGTCTGCCACGCTGGGAGAGGGGTTAAGTTTAACCCCCTCACCCGGTAGCGGATGTTGACTGTGGCGCCACGCGCGGAGCCTCCCGAGAGGTTTTCGCGCGCAGCGTCGGGAGCGGGCAGATACTCTCCGGGACGATTGGCGGTGAGCCACGCAATCTTCTCCGTCCGTCGACTCCCGTCGCTCAGGGGCTCGTCGGACTTCGCTGACGGCGCCTCGCGCCCGAGGTGAACGCTCACCTTTTGTTGCCTCTCTGCGGACGCTCGGCCGAAGGGTGGTGCGGTGCCCTAGTGCGTGGCCTAGCTACGCCGACCCGTCTCCTTCCGAAGCCAACGCGAGCGCCTTTGTCCTCGCTCGAGCAACCGGGCCTTCATCCCGGTGTCTCTGTTGATCACCTTTTGCCACAGAGACGTGCTCGTGGCACTCTGTGTAGTACTTTTATGGCCGTGGCGTGAATAAACCTATTTGCTTTCCCGCCGTGCCTTTGCAACGGGCTGTACTGCGTTTGGTGTTCCCACAGACAATAAAGTGCTGCGACTTTGAGCAGCATCGTGTTCTCGCCACGGCGACGGTTAACGCGTGCCCTGCAGCTCGCTAACCGGACCCACGCTAGTGGCCGCACTCTTTCGGAATGCGTGTACACTACAGTCCGTAAGTCAGTCCACCACTTCTTTGTTATTGCGTGGTCCCTTTATCCATGAAATAACAGCTGAAACTGTAATCGTTCTGCTAATATAAATGTTCAAAAGCGACATCTGTTGTAGTTCGTATCTATCAGCCTTAACGAAAAAATTGCGAAAAAGCTAAACACTCATTCCTAAAAAAACAAAAAAAAACATGAGCGCTGAAAAAGCAACAAAGCACGTGCCGTTCTTTCGGGTGTCACCATTATCAACAACACCTGCTTTCTTCATTCTCTTTGAACAACTACTTATTATTCGCGATTTTGAGTTGAAATTTTGATTAAGATAAAAGTTGGTCCATGTTGACCTATAGCACAATTGGCACTTTTTATTATATAGCCGATAATATAGTGTGAGATGTTAATACTATTATTCAGTAAGAAACATGTTCACTTGCTGATTGCTTGTGGAACAACGATGTGTTAAAGAGCACAAATAAGTAGAAGAATAATCAAGCCTGTGGGAAACGTGTCTTCCACTCATAAATTACTGCATCACTCACAAATTCCACTGAATGTCGGCACTTATTATATCCCTGGCACCGATTCTTTTGTGACACACGTAAACTAGAAGTCGCAATTACGAGGCTGCGCTGCTGGGTGCCCAAACTGAATTTCTACCAACACTGGTTGGGTGAGGCTCTTTCTCCAATGTGCGCTTTTTGTGGTGAGCCAGAAACTATGGATCATTATTTTTTGACATGTAGACGATTTACAACAGCTCGTAGATCCAAGTTGGAAAATTCTTTACGTGCTATTGGAAAGAATTTATTCATGCCCGTGATTCCGTCGTTTGAAGCCTCTATTTCTGGGTTTGCGAGTGCGAAATTTTGCGAGGCAGTGCGGAATTATCTGAATGAAATGAAAAGACGTAACAAACTAATATTATTCTACACCGTCGACATACGCATAACTTCGCCCTTTTTTCTTTTTTAAAGCTACGTTTTTGTCTAGGTTATTATCTATTACTAATACAAAAACTTTATAGTAAGTACAGATGATATATCCTCAAAATTTCATTCTAAAATTTGTAACGTTTTCAATTTGTAGGTTCCTTTACTCTAAAATAGAATAATACTTTATAAGACTACTCAATTATTGACCGATCCCCCACAGTGCGTATGAGCTAAAAGTGAAGGGCAACAAGACGTGTCTTCTTCTTCTGGTCGGGGCCCAAAAGTCACGTCTTCACAGGTTCGTCCACCTACATTCTCCGTTAGGCGCGTCACCAGCCGCAATCGGAACAACAATAATGCAGCGCGAGAGCTAAGACCGGTGGCGGCCACTGCCGTACCCGGCCACAGGAAAGTTCCTGATGCACTTCAGCGTCGACTGTCCTATCTCGCGTGATAATGTACTACTTCAGCCGAAGCCACTCTGCGTTCCTGGAGGCGAAGCAGCTACCGGAATTGAGCAGGCAAGGATGCAGCTAGGGGCACTGGCTGTTATGCATCCAGAAAACCTGAATATGTTCTGTTCTAAAACATTTCTGTCGTACACTCTAAAAAAAAGGGGGAGCGAGAATGGAGAAACGGGCTCCGTTCCTCCTTCGGCGCAGCGACTTCCTCCCTTTCGTGCGCTTTACCCGTCGCTTCTCTCGCGGCAAGGACCAAAGGAGCAACGTTCCTCCTTCAGCGTTCAAGTTTCTTCTCAATAACGGAGGTCTTGCTCGCGCGCATGCGCACGCCAAGCCTATAGCCGGCCATGGCCAGTCGCGAGCGATTGCTTTTACCTAAGATTGTTGTAAGCAATGTAGGAGTGACGTTTTCTACTGTTTTTATTAGTGTACAGTAAAAGCCTCTCTTTTTTTATCGTAAAGCACTCGCACGATGCTCCGCACACTTCCATGTGTGTCTCGTGCTGTTTCACACTACCAATTTGTCACGAATACAAGGAGCTCTGCTTCCCAAGCAGTCTTGCTTTATCGATTACCTTAGAGTGTAAAAAAATAATGAATTTTTTCGGTGTTGACATACTTGGTAAGCCCACGCATATTTAGTTTCGCACGGCACCAACAGCACTCATTAATTCAACGAGGTGCGTAAAAAAGCATCACACTTAATTTTTCAACATTCTAGGAAACCTTGATTGATTGATATGTGGGGTTTAACGTCCCAAAACCACTATATGATTATGAGAGACGCCTTAGTGGAGGGCTATGGAAATTTAGACCACCTGGGGTTCTTTAACGTGCATCCAAATCTGAGCACACGGGCCTACAACATTTCCACCTCCATTGGAAATGCAGCCGCCGAAGCCGGGATTTGAACCCGCGCCCTGCGGGTCAGCAGCCGAGTACCTTAGCCACTAGACTACCGCGGCGGGGCGATTTTAGGAAACCTGATACCACTCTACAGTCCATGCGTGAAAGTACAATCATATACAATTGATAGAGTTATACGTGCCACTACCGCTATATGGATGTTCTTTGCAGTTTACCCCCATTCGAATACGGCCGCTGTGGCCGGAAATCGAACCTGCGTCCTCCAGCATAGTCACACGACACCCAATAAGGCTATGCTACCACGGCAGGTGAAAGCACAAAGGGAAACATGCTGCGAAGTTTCACCGAGCGTTTATTCGCCAGACTAGATTACAACCATCAGAAACTTTTTAAACATCATCATAACTAAACTTTTGTGAAAAGTGAACCAATGACTTCTGTAGGTTAAACCAAACTCTCAATAGCATTCGTTTTGACTTGCCCATGCCAGCACTGAGAAGTAGGAAGGAATTATGCACGCGAGCAGTATGCCTTTCTCATCCATGATTCTCCTTTGTCGTGAGAAATTCAACACAGAATGCACTTCTAGTAACAGCTGTGTACAGCAAGTAATTACTAACGCTGACTCACCTTTGTGGAAAGAGTATTCCGAATCCAGAGTAATAACCACCAGAGCCACAGCGCTAACAACAAAATTGTGGCACGCACTATGATTGCAAGTTGACACACGAGGCAAATCGTGAGACGCATCTGAAGCAAAAACGTATGCAGGCACAACATTCTATAAAGTTATGGTAAATTTGCGCACTGCAGCGATAGTTCCTCCACTCAAGCATTAGAGCTGCCGCGACGCCAACAGCCACTGTCATAGCTCACGAAAAAATACCGTCTGATGCAAGGTCATCGCTTATTTCTCTCGCAAGACCCGCGTTGTAACGTATGTATACACTGCTAGGACGGTCGTTACCGCATTAAAATTATTGTCATTAAAGGGCTAGTGGTGTACTGTATCTATGGCTAACGGTCACACTTGTGGAACGCACGTAAAAAAATATAAGCAAACGTTAAGACTAAACAACTAAACGAGGTCGACGTGACCACAGAACACCTACCACGACGGAGACAAAGTTTGATCTGCATGCTGCGGCCTCTCCAAGTAACAAGAAGAAAAAAAAACGTGACCTCCGAAATGGCTAACGCGCGGCAAGTGTTTGCACTCTCGGAGGCTTCAAGAAAAAAAGTAACCGTGGCAGTGGTAGACAGATGGCGCAGTGTTCGGAATGCCGTGGGCACTCTATGCATGGCTTGAGTATATCCGCCTTCGTGAAAACCTGATAAGCTCTAGTAAATATTCAGTTCATTATTGTGCCACCATTGATAAACGTAGGTTTTTCTAAGCATCAAATACATTATATTTACGTGTGCGCATGTTGTGGTATTGATACAAAACGTAAAAAAAGTGTAAGAAAACCTACTTGTAACCTGTGCCACTCTGGTCAGTCAAAATTCATCGCTATATAAGCTGGTGCGCTTTCATAGTAGGGTGTGAGTAAACATGTCGAGGTACAATAAAGAAAAAAAAGTAAACATGTTGAGGTGTGGGCCGTTGCTGCGAATGGTTGATTGTGCTCTTGTTGCGTACTTGTTAGCGTATATGTTAGTGTACTTGTTGCGTACTATATGTGTACTATGTGACCATGTGTGCATGTGTAGCTATATGGATCGCGTCAGCACGTATTAGGCTTCCGGTGTCCGTGAGTAATCCTGAATGGGTGGAGGCATAAACAATCCGCAAGGGAGCCGTGATAGTGGGTAATGACAACAAACGTCGTGGCAGGCAACTTTTTTTTAGTTTCGTTTAGTCCTTCCAGATGGCGCCAGCTACCACCTACTTCATTGCTTTGACGCTCTCACACCTTCAGCTACTTATATAACGTTGAACATCTATCTATAAAAGCTGCACTACGGATTCGGAATGGTTTCGCTGCGATCGAGTGTACGGTTTGGAGGCACATCTCGTGACCTGCGGATCCGTAAACGCATGGATAACGTCGCTACGCTATGTGAATCTGCAAGAAATAAATACAGCAAGCCTAGCACGCACTCTTCAGGTGAGGGCTCTGCAGAATCCGTGTCTTTCGCAGTGAACGTGGCTTCGCTGACCGAACGAAACGTAATTGCTCCGTCGTTCTCTTTCGCGATGTGTTCACCGCCAAAGGTTCGTCTGCTTGTTTTTATAATCATTTCGTTCAATATCAAGCTCAGCGGAACCGTTTTTTGTAACTTTCAGTGCCGTGTACTCCTTACCAGTCAAGAACCGTTGCATTTTCTTAGCCTACTCGCTTCGCCGGGGGGCAGCCATGTTGATTTTCATAAGAAGGAACGTGTTTCTCCCTGGATGAGGGAGCAACGTTTCTCTATTTAAAGACGAACATTGGGGACATCGGCGTTCCTCCCTAAATGGAGAGAACGTCACTCCATTTTTTAAGAGTGTAGGGGGTGAAGTGTATATAGCAAAAGAAAAGCTTTCGAATATATAACAGTGCTTATAACAACAACTGGCATGCCTGGTAGTTGCTAGAAAAGGAATGGTGCATTCTTATTCTTGTCTAGTGGCAGCCGCTATTGTCTCGCAGTTGCTTTGTTTCGAAGCAATGAGGAGCCCCGCCGCGGTGGTCTAGTGGATAAGGTACTCAGCTGGTGACCCGCAGGTCGCGGGTTCGAATCCCGGCTGCGGCGGCTGCATTTCCGATGGAGGCGGAAATGTTGTAGGCCCGTGTGCTCAGATTTGGATGCACGTTAAAGAACCCCAGGTGGCCGAAATTTCCGGAGCCCTCCACTACGGCGTCTCTCATAATCATATGGTGGTTTCGGGACGTTAAACCCCACATATCAATCAATAAATCAATCAATCAATCGAAGCAATGAGGATATCCTGCGTCCAATTAGGTCATTCATAAAAAATTCTAAGAAATCTAGAAACACGAGTTCATCATGTCACGTTCTTGATAGTTGACTGCAAGCATGTAAAAAAAAGTTTTGAGGTGGATGGCCAAGTACTTTTGATGTGGATGTCACTTGAACGTGGAAATATGTGTAAAAATCCCCATGGTCCAGGGTATGTAGATCGGTGAGGCGGAACAATGAAAGGCGCATATTTGCACAGAGTTGATTAGTTGCAAGTACTGAGATGCGAAAATTTATTCGGGCAAGTTTAATGGAAGCGTTTTTGTTTTTTTATTTCTTGTTTTCTTTCTTTACCATAAAAAATGTGTTGAACGTTTGCCGTGTAGAATGGCCCCAGGCCAATAAAACTGCTTAACTGTGGTACCATACCTTTGGGGGAACTGAAAATTGCAGGTGTCGCACGGTAGGTGAGATTGCAGGCAGTGTAGCTAGCTCGCAGACAATTTCAATAGGGCCTCAAACGGAGCAGGTAATTCAACTACTACTTTGCTTCATGTGCGCGTGGGAGGGATGCTGAAAAACAGCTTTTGTTTGCTAAGACACCCCATTCGGTGAGTTGGTTCACAATTCGAGAAGAAAAAACAGTATTGCAAAACAAGATAAGGATAAACAGGTATGTTCTTTAATGAACAACAGTTGGAAGTTGGCGCTTTTTCGCCTTCTACTGGCCTCCTATTGTGGGCTTTTGAACTCTGATTTCTACGTGTGAAGTTAAACTGCGTATGCAGCTTTCAGTCCCTTCAGAAGTTGTAGTTTTCACTACTGTTGGCGGCGTATGGTCTAACTGTTGAAATACGTAGGAGGTCAACTCAGCATTAGCAGTGGCCAGTTACTGCTAATGCTATTTTGACTGGGTAATAGTTTAAAGATGCGCATACCTCTAAGGGTAATTGTAGATGCAAACCTTGCTTTGATCTGCTTTCTTTCTTTCAATTCTTTTTTTCTCTCCCATAGGGCAGTTGCAAACCTATCACATTTCTTTCTAACAGTATATAAAGCTCATGAAGCTCATGGGGACATAACCCTGGTAAGGTTAATAAATACTTGTACTCATTTCCACCTACCTGACGGTGCCAATGCCAACACAAGCATTCCTGCCATTTTTTTCTTATACAGTAACGAAAACTGATGCTTCTATTTACCTTCCGCTATTAAATTTCGCTTAGAACAATCTAACTCTTCTGTGCAAGTATGCATCATTCTTTCGACCATCTCACCAATGTACATGCACCTCAACATGAAGCTTTTTACACAATTTGTCATGCTTCAGCCCCTTCCACATCGAAAGGACTTGGCCATCGACTTGAAAACTTTCTATTACATGTTTACAGGCAACAATCTGGGCATGTCACTTAATTATTCCGTATCTGTAGAATCGCTACATTGTTTTAAGAATGGAAAGATTGGCTGCACAATCGCCCTGATGCTTCGCAACAAAGCAACATGCAAGGCATAATGGTAGCCACCCCTGGTAGAGAATAAAAAAGCACCGTCCTTTTTGAAGCAACTACCATGTAATCAAGGTGTTCTGCGTGGGTATTGTACATTTGAGAGCATTTTTTGCAACCTAGAATTCACCCACTACAGCAACATTCGAATCACTGTAAAAAAAAGTAGAGGGTTTCGGGGTCTCGGTGCATCTTTGCATCCGTTCCCAGGAGATATCGCAGAGGCACAAGATGAAACTGCACTATCTGGTCACAATGACTATATGTGAAAGGAAGTAAAATGGTGGTCACCCAACATGAAATAGATTGCAGATTTAGTGAAAAAAACGGGCTCCTCCCGGCGAGTCCGGATTACAAAGGCACTTCCTTCAACACAAAAAAATAATTGAGCGCTATCCAGCATTGTGGTTTCTTGAAATGTTGACGTATACAATGTGCATGTCAATGTATGCCTTTTCAAAGGTATAGGAAGAAGTATATTTACCAAGTATGCTGCTAGCTTTTGAACAAGTTTCTTGGGTCTGTCTCTGAAGCAAGATAAGGATAATTCTCTCTATTTTTGCTCTTGCCTGTGTTTTGTCTTCATTCACTAGGGCCATGGTGTGCTGCTCTGTAAATGGTGCAACGCTATGAATGTGTCCAATACTGATGACTTACGTGGAAGTTTTTGAGCTTTTTTTGGCATGGTCAGTTAATTCCTACGTTCCGTTGCTTAGCCGGCTCCAAGTATAGAGCGGTATGCAAGACAGGGACGAAGTTTGCTGAAGGGACATCCGACACTTCGGTGCAGATTAAAATTGCTTTGTCAGTGGTTGACGAAACAGTCTCATAGACTACCCTCACCTCAACTACTTACCATGTCTCTGCACAGACACAGGCTTGTTAGACAAAAACAGAACTGACTCATGAACATGTTAATTATGCCTGCCTCCCACGCGATGCTACTTGCATCTATTTTACTCCTAAATATTGCCTGCCTCTTCTCAAACTCGCCATTAAAAACGTAAGGCTAGCTATATGTATCTAGAACAGTTAAAGTATAAAGAAAACAATAATTTAGGTTTGCTGTTTGTCAAGCTTATAAGCCGTTCATTTGATTGTAGATTTGTGGGATATTTTTCATGTATTGTTGAGTATCTGTCTATGTTTTTTTCCTAATTGCTCCATGAGGAATTTCTGAATATAACTGGAGTAAGTTTTGAAAAGAAGCTTTTTGCATTCGTAAACATCTAGGAGAGAAAGTGTTTTAGTCTGGATTAGTCACACCGACTAAAATGCAGTTTGCCTCTCAAACTGAAGAGAAACATGTAACGTTGGCAGGAGATGCCAAGAATTGTATGTGCCGTTAATCAATTCATTAACTGAAATAACTTCTTTGTTTTTAGATAACGCATTCAGGCACTTATGCTTTGTTCTTGAATTCCATCTCGCACAGATTTTTTTTGCAGCTGTTGTCCGAGAGATTCTGCCACTCCTGCTGAAGGAGAAGGCTTCCTTTCCTAAAAAACCAGTAGGTTGCATTATTGTAGTTCTGATTACAACAGGAGAAGAAATTTAAGCATTCAGCAACATTTTCATGAGTGTCCTGTAGATGTTCTGAATCCTAATGGGGACAGTTTATTTCTTTGTGAGTAAACCAGCCTGTTTAGATTATTCAAGACAGCAAAATTTTTGCAAATTTTATGCTTTGATGATTTGGTTTTTGCCTTATCAAAGCAAAACTTAGTTGACAGTGGTACTCTCATTAAAAAGCCCTACAGTATTGCTTGTCTCAAAAATAAGTTGCATAAATGCAGTTTTTGAAATATTACGAGTGAAACATATTGTTACGAGTGACTGTAACATTTTATTTACAGATGAGGTGAAATGGCGTTGTGAAATAGCAGCGGACTTCTGAGACAGGCCAAGAACGCTTCCACCCAACCACACAGTCCAGGCGCCACTCCACTACTCTTCTTCTTCTTCCGCGCCCCGTTGGCTCGCGCATCTTCGTTTCAATATTACCAGTGGCCCATCCATGCGTGAGCTTTTCCCATAGGGCTTATTTACCGAGAGCTAGCTAGCTGATAATAACATGCTGCCAAAGAGCCACAAAAAGGAAACATGTTTTGTCATGCCACCTAGTACGCCAGTATTGTAAGTTGCAAGAACCACCTTAGAAATAGCTCGACAATACAGTGAGGCATAGAATGTCTTGTCCGGGACCAGTCTGGCAAATTTTTCATGGGTCTCACAAACATGTATCACTTCAACTGTTCTAAAAATGAATAAAACATCACGGAGAGCCCCCACAGGCACTAAACACAGTCATATTGTTACGGGGAAGATTTATTCACCGAGAGCTGGTCTTGCGAACGGCTCAGAGAGCACACAGTCAAACAGGCCAACGGGAGGAGCTCGAGAGTCCAACCCACAACAACCACGTTATCGTCTTCTTCAATCGGGTGCCAATTCAGCTGTGTCGGGGCGACAGTACCATACACGTATCATCACCCCGGCCCGTAAGGCACCATCGCATTGCCTGTTAAATGAGCGAGTCGGCGTTGTAGGGCTTGAGACGAGAAACGTGGACTACTTCCGTTCTGGGTACAGCAGCTGATAAGTTTGTGGTAGCGGCTATCTCGTAGGTCACAGGTGTGACCTGACGAATGACTCGGTAGGGCCCAGCGTATCGCGATAGTAGTTTCTCGCAGAGGCCAACACGTCGAGATAGGAGCCACAGGGGAACAAGAGATCCCGCAGAAAAAACGGCATCTCTATGTCGACGGTCATAGAGGGACTTCTGTGCTGTCTGCGACGACGATAACTGAGAGCGCGCTACCGCTCGTGCCGTGAGGGCCCGGGTGATCGCATCCTGAGCGTACGAAGTGGAGGATGGGTAATCAGATGAAAGCAGTGTGTCGAAGGGCAGTAAGGGATGACGTCCGAAGAGTAGATAAAAAGGGGAGTAGCCCTCCGATTCATGACGCGACGAGTTATAGGCGAAGGTTACAAACGGAAGAGCTATGTCCCAATCAGTGTGGTCGGTAGATACGTACATGGCAAGCATGTCCGTCGATGTGCGGTTTAGGCGCTCCGTAAGGCCGTTAGTCTGAGGGTGGTAAGATGTGGTGAAGTTGTGACGGTTAGCACAAGATCGGAGTAGATCGTCAACCACACGAGATAGAAAGTAGCGACCACGGTCTGTGAGCAGGTGAGTCGGAGCGCCATGCTGGAGAATAGTGTCGTACAGCAGGAAATCGGCAACGTCGGTTGCGCAGCTGGTTGGTAGCGCTGGAGTGATTGCATACCGAGTGGCATAGTCTGTGGCCACTGCAATCCATTTATTTCCAGTTGTAGAAGTAGGAAAGGGACCTAGCAAGTCCAGGTTGTATACGGGGGACAATTAATCAGCTGCCCGCTCATAATAAGTTCACGTGCTACGTGACGCAAACATGCGCATAAAAGAGTGTTTTCACACTCGTCGCTTGGCTTATAGAAAACGCTGACTGTCACTCCTACTTCTAAATTCACATATAGACCCAAAAAAGTGGATGGAAGGAAGGCCGCTGTGGTAGCTCAGTGGTTAGAGCATCGAACGCGTTATTCGAAGGTCGTAGGTTCGATTCCTGCTCACGGTTGGTTATTTTTTCATCCACTTTTCTTTCTTATTATTTACATTCCATCGGTTCTAATAACTTTCCCTGTACATTCCTTGGCATAACTGTCTGTTAGATCTCATTAATATTGTGTTAAAACACGGAAAAACGAGCACTTAGGTATACACTTCTTTCCCTTATTTCATTGAACGAGGGTCTCGTACTGGCAGACTTGGTGTGTTTAGGTTGTATACGAGGGACTATTAATCAGCTGCCCGCTCATAATAAGTTCACGTGCTACGTGACGCCAGACATGCGCATAAAAGAGTGTTTTCACACACGTCGCTTGGCTTATAGATGGCGCTGACTGTCACTCCTACTTCTAAATTCACATATAGACCCAAAAAAGTGGATGGAAGGAAGGCCGCTGTGGTAGCTCAGTGGTTAGAGCATCGAACGCGTTATTCGAAGGTCGTAGGTTCGATTCCTGCTCACGGCTGGTTGTTAGGCTGCTGTGGTAGCTCAGTATATATATATATATATATATATATATATATATATATATATATATATATATTCATGACATCTCAGACAATAATGCCAAGGAATGTATAGTAGAAGTTATTAGAACCAATGTAATGTAAATAAGAAGAAAGAAAAGTGGCTGAAAAAATAACTTGCCCTGAACAGAAATTGAATGACCTTTGAATAACGCGTTCGATGCTATATATATATATATATATATATATATATATATATATATATATATATATATATATATATATTTGACGACCGAACGAATAAAGCCGTTGTTAGTCGGCGCTCGTGTGTGTCGTGCCTTTTTTATGTGGGGCGTCTTGTGCATGTACGCCGTTAATTTTAGTTTAAGAAGATAACGTTGAGCCACTGCTTAAGCAAGATAACCAAGGTCAAGTCCTTGGGAAACTCCTCATGTGCCCGCTCATGTCGATGTGTCGTTTCGTGTTACATCGAAGTCGTACAGGTCAAAGTGCTCGTTATGTGCAACATGTAACCGAAAATGCCAGTGCAATCTACTGCACCCTCTTACGTCAGAGATTGCATATATTTTCACATGCTCGTAGAGAAAGAAGACCAAATTATACAGTAAATCACAACTTCTTGGCGAACTGTTTCCCGAACTCTGCCTGATTGTAGTTCCCCGGGTGCATTAGCGCGCTATCAATGCTCATAAGGTCATCAGCCCGAGTTGAAATGTCCTGGCCATCTTCAAACAGCGCAATGGCACCACGTGACTGGCCCATCTCGAGGAACTCAATGGCCACAAAGTCCTTGGTGACTGCTGACGGAACAACTGCAGCACTCATCGAACCCGCGTGCTTCCTGTGGGCCTTGTTGTGACAGCACAGGCCGGCTTCCGAATGGCGATGATGGATCGACTTTTTCTGCCCCTGCAGTTTGCAAGGTTGTGCAATACAAGCAATTTTACGAATTTAGCCTTTCATTTGCAAAGGTTAACGTATTAAAGCGGGTTTTCGCAAGTACAATTCATCTGCTTGTACATTGCAGGTGAATGTTCTATCCCACTTTAAAAAAACCATTGCTAAATCAGTTTGTACGGCTAAACGAGGTTGTTGGTTACTGGAGAAAATGAAAGAAGAACAAATATGATAGAAGTATTATCATCACCCTGCATGCTATTAAAACATTTTGCCACAGTTAGAGACTAAAGCGCAATTAGAATGTTGTGTCTTTCATCTTCATTATTATATGGGATTCTACATCCGAAACCTCTGATATTATTATGAGACACGCCTCAGAGGGGGAAGGGGGAGGGGGCTCCAGAAAGTTTGCTCTTTTTGTGTTTTTTAGCGTGTTATGACATCGCACAGTACACCTCTACTGATTTTTCCCCATAAAAATGCAACCGCTGCGGCCAGGATCGGACCTTCAACCTTCGGGACAACAGCCGAGCACCCTATAGCCATTGAAACACTGAGGCGTACATATCACTTATCTTAAGAATAGCTGTTTGCTGCGGTAACGCAACAAGCTTCCTGTCAGACCACGTAAGCTTATCATCGTCGCAGATTGTGAAGAAGCCTGTATGGTCTGACAAGACGCTTGCGACATTACTGAAGAAAGACGGTGGTGTTAGCTGTCACTGCGGTGAAACCAACCATGCTCTATGACAGGTGGCGATGGTGCCACTTTTCTGTTGAAGACAAATCTGCACTGCCGATTTTACCCCATGGAAATGAATCCATGAGGGCGCAAGCAATATACTATGGCAAGTACAACTCCCTCACTTGTCGCTGCCCTGAACTGGCACAGCTCTAAGCAGCCTATATATATGCCAGTCTCTAAGCCAAAGTCACCTGTTACCGAGTAGGATTGTAACTAGAACCTTGTAATCCCCCTCTACCAACTCTACCAAGGAAGTTCTCAATAAATATATCTTAAGTTGTCATCTCTTTCAAAGAAAATGTCTTTGCTTGTTTTCAACCATTTATATCTTGCAGTCGAAGGTACTATATCCAAAGGCGCCAGAAACAGCACCGATTACGTGAGATATTGCTGTCAAGAAGCATTGACACCATGAACAAAAAAAGCTTATTCTATATAGTGGCGTTCCTACGTGAACTAAATATGTTTTCCTGACAACCCCTGTTAACTAATAGTTTAACTTTGCGCTTTTTATCGCAGATGAACTTTGGTTTTCCTATTGTGGTCTTTTCGTTAACTCCACTTTTCCATCATTAATACTCTAACCGCCTTTCGCATACCTCTATTGCGGACATTTTTACCTTTTGTGCCCTCTTTCTTAAACCCCAGTCTTCATGTAAACTAGCTCCTAAACACACACTTATGATGCATACCTTTAAATTAGAACGTGTTGTATTGTTCCTCTATATTTCTTACAATAAGTGACAAATGTGTGTCCTTTACCGAATCTTACTTTTTAAATACACGTTGTAAAATAACCCAAACTCGTTTCGAACAGCAATGCGGTCACGTTTGAATTATAAAATTTTTCCCTTCTCATGTATTATGTGCACCTCCGATAAAACTCAGAGGCAGCTTTTCTTGTTTGTGAGCGTGTGTGCCATACCCGTTATCCAACAAATATTCTCCTCTTTCCTGCAAATGCCTGTTTCTCCAGTTTTGTGCTCGGATTTGGCTAATAAAATACAAATTTTCTGCGAGATCTGAGCGAGAACAGCGCAGTGGTAAGCTTGAAAGTAATTATGAAGAATAATAAAGTATTGAGGTCGCTTTTACGTTTATTAAACACTTTCGTTACGCAACAAAAACCATGTGCTCAACTCTACTGAATGGGACAAAAAAGCTATATAACTTGAAGTTGTATCCAGACTAAATTCGCAATCACCGTTGTACAAAATTCAGTTGTTCTAACCGGGCCAACAAATTTTTAGTTTGTTGGAAGAAATTTGGATAACTGTGTATTATTTTAACAGAGTTTTAATGCTGGATCACTTATTTGTTAATCGTGTAAACAATATCTGCATTTTCAGCTTATGTGAAGTGTGCTGGAAAGTATGGGCTCAGCTAGTGCACCTTATTTGACAGTATGGAACCAGTTCGTTAAAAGCTGTCGAGTACTGCTCCCACGACATAGTTGCAAAAGCATCACCTATATCAGTAGGGCTTTGTTTTATAGCAGCTACATACACAATATCAGCTCCATTACGTTGTTTAGGGAGGTTTCCACGAAAGCGACAGCAAGTAGGCGCATTGATGTCATTTCTGAAAAGCAACAGTATGTACAGCGGCGCTAATCAAGGGGGTCCTTCTGTTGATGCTGGGGTGAATGGTGGCCCCTTGCGAGTGCACCGACTTGAAACAGCTTTCGAACATCACTGTAAAATGAACCCCGGAACCTGAAGTCCTTTCCGAAAGCAAAAACAAAGAATAAAGTCGAAAACTTTTTCTGTTCCAAACAGAACTGCAAAGCAAACTTTCTGGAACGTTACAGATTGCTTATGAATTCTGACATGCTGCACATACTATGTTTGACTTTAAACTGCAAAGTAAATAAAGAAACCTTTATCATACACCGCCATTTATTCATGTCAGCAGTTTAGTAGGAAACATTGGGGAGGAAGGACGAATCCGACTTAGGAAATGTATAATAAAGCAAACAACTTCACCAGCACAGGCCACTGGTTGCTCGCGCCATTGATTGCTCAGTGCTGTCACGTTGATTTGGAGGTATTATAGAAGAAAGTCACAACGACAAGGAAGACGAGTCGTCTGGTGTTATGACCACTTCTAAGCTACATCTAGTGGCCCAAAAGTCCTATTTTAAGACGGTTTGAATAAACTTCCCGACCCGACGCGATAACAATGCTACTTCTAAAAGCCAAGCATTTCTTAGCGAACTTCGGCAACTTTGAGCTTATCTATCTATCTATCTATCTATCTATCTATCTATCTATCTATCTATCTATCTATCTATCTATCTATCTATATAGCCGCCTACGACTTTTAGCTCTCCTGGCCGTTTCGTCAATAGTATCGATACCGATATGGGCATGGTATACCATGACTGTAAGACGAGCATAAGTGACAAGTCATAACATGAAAATCGTGACATGTGTGTCATGAATGTCATGATTTTCATTTCATGGTCTTGCTGGTCTTGCGTTGGTTCCGTTCACAAGACATATTGCAAACTGGTATGGCATGACACGACTGCATGGCGAGCATAAGTGACAGACCCTAGCGTGGAAAACTTAACATGCATGTCATGTGAAACATGACTACATGCTACGCTCATAGTGCGCTCACGGTTTTTTCGCTAGTTTCTCATATACCAAACTTGGTGTTACTTGACGTCAATGAATGACGAAAATATATGACTGGTGCAAACATTATAATCATGACACACGTTACAAGTAAGAACTTGACAACATGCCACGCTCATGATGCACTTGCGGTCGTTTCGCTAGCTCTACATTTACCAAATTTAGTACTACCAGACGTGAATAGATGAAGGCCTATGAGTGGTGAAAATAATAATCATGAGATTCATGTCATGTAAGGACATGACTACATGCTACACTCATAGCGCTCTCGTAGCCGTTCCTCTAGCTCTACATTTACCGAATTTGGTATCACGTTACTTGAATAGACGACAAAGGTGAACGACACGTCCAAACATGGTTGTCATGACATGGAAGTCATGTACGGCATAATTTACGTCCGCCTCGTAATGTTGGGCTGATTTTAAAGGGACATATCGACCTTCCTTATTTGCGCTTCGCATATCAACGATTGCCTACTGTATGACTTTTTTTCATTTCGAAGCGTAGATTTTATCTTATTCTAAAGAAGAGTTATATTGTAAAAAACAAAATGGTTTCCAATGACAATTAAGATGCGTTTTGTATATATATATATATTGTAGAGAAGCCGCCGAACAGTGAAGTGGGTCAAACTCTCAAGTGTTCTCTAGTGGGTCTACCCAAAAAAGGACGCCGCTCACGCGGAGAGTCCGTGCTTGGCCGTTACTGTCGCCATTGTGTATACTCGCTGTGTGCCTGCTAATAAACGCCATAACAAATTGGTGGAGAGTGCTACGATCCCCTTTGATGCCCTGGGAACTGCGCTCACGTACCCTGCAACCTACCATGTCCCAAGACACCTCTCAGCAAACGCCTCCTCCCATGCCAACCCTTGTCCCGGTGTCCGCAGGATCCGAGATCCACCCATCTTCACGGGCGCCGATGGCACTGACGTGGAGGACTGGCTCACTATTTACGAGCGCGTGAGCGTCCCCAACAAATGGGACGAGGAGGATGGCAAGTTGACAAACTTGGTGTTCTACCTTGCGGGCGTTGCAAGCTTGTGGTACAACAACCACGCGTCCGATTTCGCAACCTGGTCCAATTTCAAGACCGCTATCACCAACGTTTTTGGCCGCCCTGCCGTTCGTAAGCTGCAAGCCGAGCAGCGCTTACGCGAACGCGCTCAGCAGGCCGGTGAGTCATTCACCAGTTACATAGAAGGTGTCCTGGACCTCTGCAAGAAATCCAACGACAGCGTGTCCGAATCAGACAAGATCCGGAACGTCATGAAGGGCATTGACGATGATGCCTTCACGATGCTGCTTGCCAAAAACCCAGACACAGTAGCTGAGGTCATCACACTGTGCCAGAGCTACGAGGAGCTCCGCCAGCAGCGTTCGATGACCCGTCGCTCCACACCACGAGATGCAGGGCTTGCAGGCTTGGAGGCGAGCTGTGATCAGGTGGCACTGCTGGCAGACTTCAAGTCCTTCATACGTGAGGAAATCGCGCGGCAGTTCTCTCTCCTGGCCTTTGCCCACCCACCGGCTGCTCAACAATCGGCCACTACCATTTTTCCACCCATCCGCCGAGCGATTGAGCAGGAAATAGCGGAGGTCATGCCTGCGTACCAACCACAACAGCTTCCGGCCCCTGCGTCCCCAAGTTACGCACTAGTAGTCGCCAGGTTGCCTCCAGTCGTTCAACCACCCACCCCACTGACGTACGCCGAAGCTGTTGCACGACCTCCATCCTTTGCAGCGGCTATGCCGGCTACGTATGTTGACGTGACCTCTCAGACTCAGCTCCAGCACCCCCTGCAGCCTTTCTAGCCACCGTTCCGTCCATCGGATCTTGCGTCATGGACAAGACCTACCCCAGCGAACCGATGGCGCACACCCGACAACCGGACCATCTGCTTTGCCTGCGGTTACGCCGGTCACGTAGCCCGTTATTGCCATCGTGTACAGCCGGCTCCGATTTCTTCGCCTATTGCTCGCCACCTCAGCCGTCGCTATCACGACGAACCACCGTCTATGCCACCGCCGTCTCGCCCAGGTCCATCTCTCGACGGTCGCCGTCTCCACGACGTCATTCCCTGTCCCCCATGAGGCCAAGTTCGGCTACTCATGAGCGGGAAAACTAGTCGTCGCAGTCCCCGAGGCAAGGAATGCGATGCTATTGCGATGTGAAAGCCCTCAGAGCCGCCCTTCTAATGTCATAGACGTGCTTGTGGACGGTGTTCATGCATCTGCTCTTATTGACACTGGAGCTGCAGTATTCATTATGGACGAAAACTTTTGCCGCTTGCTTCGAAAAGTGACGACGCCGATTTCTGGGTTGTCCCTTCGTACTGCCGGTTCACATCGTATCCATCCTTCAGCAGAGTGCACAGCTCGCGTTGTCGTTCAGGACGTTCTGTATGTCGGCCAATTCATCGTCATTCCTGCATGCTCTCATGACGTCATCCTGGGGTGGGATTTTCTCTCCCGCAACGACGCCGTCATCCATTGTGCCGCTGCCGAAATTGAACTCTCACCCTTCTCGCATTTGACGCCGGAAGACAATCCCTCGAAACTTAGTAAGATTCTCATGAAAGACGATACCATAGTGCCTCCAAGCTCGGCGATGGGTGTATCTGTCTACTGCGCTGGACTCTCCGACACAATTGCACTCGTTTCGCCATCCAGCCGTGCTTGCCGAAGGAAAGGGTTGCTAGTACCTTTCGCGATCGTGCAAATCACCCAGAGCAACGCCGCTATTTTTGTGACCAATCCATCCCCGTACACTGTTACCTTGGTTCGAGGGGAATGTCTCGGCAGAGTGGAACCAGTGGATAACGCACAAGTCCTGGACGTACCTGATGACTCGCGTTGTCCCAGTTCGTGTACCATCAGCGCTGTTTCCACTTATGATTAATCATCTCCTGATGTATTTGGCCCCTACATTGATGACAATCTTACGTCGGTACAGCGTTCCCAGCTTCTGGACCTGCTCCGAGATTATTAATCTTCTTTCGATGTCGGGCGAAGTTCTCTCGGTCGCGCGTCCGCTGTTAAACATCGTATCGACACTGGTGCCCATCCACCATTACGGCAACGTCCCTGCCGCGTGTCACCTGCGGAACGTCGTGAAATTAACGAGCAGGTATGATATGCTCAGACGCGACGTCATTCGGCCCTCGGACAGTTCATGGGCGTCTCCTGTTGTTCTTGTCGCGAAGAAAGATGGTTCTGTGCGGTTCTGTGTGGACTACAGACGGCTCAATTAGATCACTTGCAAGGATGTTTACCCACTGCCGTGCATCGATGACGCAATTGACAGCCTTCACGGAGCCGAATTTTTTTCTTCTCTAGATCTGCGCTCGGGATACTGGCAAGTACCCATGGCTGATGACGCTCGACCGAAGGCTGCGTTTATCACACCCGACGGCTTGTACGAGTTGAACGTCATGCCGTTTGGTCTATTTATTGCACCTGCGACCTTTGAGCGCATGATGGACACCGTTCTGCGCAACTTGAAATGGTACACGTGCTTGTGTTACCTCGATGACGTTGTTGTGTTCGCCTCATATTTCTCCACGCATCTCCAACGTCTGAAAGAAGTTTTCGCACGTGTGAGCAATGCCGGCTTGCAACTAATTCTGAAGAAGTGCCGCTTTGCAGCACGGCAACTCACCATCCTAGGGTACGTCGTGTCTAAGGATGGCATTCTTCCTGACACAACCAAGCTTCGGGCCGTGGCTGAATTCCCCAAACCTGCGTCTGTCAAAGAACTGTGTAGTTTCGTGGGCCTGTGCTCATACTTCCGACGCTTCATACGAAACTTTGCTACGATTATATCACCGTTGACGAAGCTCCTCGAAAGTAACGGGCCCCTCAATTCTTGGTCGTCTGAGTGCGACGACGCGTTCGCGAAGCTCCGCCATTTGCTGACGTCTCCTCCCATTCTACGCCACTACGACTCTACGGCCCCGACGGAGGTGCACACAGACGCCAGTGGTGTAGGCCTCGGCGCTGTCCTGGCGCAGCGCAAACCCGGATTCCCCGAATATGTCGCAGCATATGCAAGCCGTACGCTCACGAGAGCCGAGACAAACTACACCGTCACGGAGAAAGAGTGCCTGGCGATCGTCTGGGCCCTTACAAAGTTTCGACCTTATTTGTAATGTCGCCCATTCGATGTCGTCCCCGACCATCATGCACTATGCTGGCTTTCATCATTGAAGGATCACTCAGGCCGTCTGGCCCGTTGGGCTCTTCGCTTACAAGACTACGACATCCGCGTGCTGTACCGCAACGGACGCCAGCATGCTGACGCCAACGCCCTCTCGCGCTCCCCTCTGCCTGAAGGTGATATGCTCTGCTCAGTATCCTCGGCTGCTGTTTCTGCCATTGATTTTAACATCATTGCTACCGAACAGCGAAAGGATAATTCGATCGGACCGCTCATCGACTTGCTCTCTGATCCATTCGCAACGCCATCCACGCGTGCCTTGCGTCGTCAAGCTCGCCATTTCGCCATCCGTGACAGCCTTCTACACCGACGCAATTACGACGCCGATGGCCGGCAAAGGTTACTCGTGATACCCCGTAGTCTGCGGTCAGAGATATAAATCCTCCCTTTCTGATCCACAATGCGCGCACTCAGGGGTATTCAAAACCTACCGTCGCATTCGACAACGCTACTTCTGGCGCGGGATGTACCGCTACGTGCAGCAGTTTGTTCGCTCCTGCCTCGCTTGCCAACGCCGCAAACCGTCAGCACACATGTCGCCAGCCAGTCTGCAACCGTTACCTTGCCCTGAGCGTCCGTTTGGGCGCATAGGTATCGATTTTATGGACCGCTTCTTCTGACGTCGGCTGGTAACCGCTGGGCCATCATCGCCGTAAATCATTTACCGCGATACGCCGAAACCGCCGCTATCCCTGCGGCTACTGTGCGTGATGTTGCGTCCTTCCTACTGCATCGATTTATGCTGCGCCACGGTCCACCTCAGGAGCTTCTCAGCGATCGAGGCCGTGTCTTCTTGTCAGAAGTAGTCGAAGCCTTTCTCATGGAGTGCCATTCTGTCCACCGCAAAACAACTGCTTACCACCCGCAGACGAATGGTCTGACCGAACGCTTTAACCGCACCCTCGACGACATGCTTTCGATGTACGTCGCCGCCAACCATACGAATTGGGATACTATACTTCCCTTCGTCACCTACGCCTACAACACCGCCCCTCAGAGCACGACCGGTTTTTCACCTTTCTTCTTGCTATACGGAAGACACCCGTCACACACCATCGACACGATACTCCCGTACACACCGGATCCATCTGAGTGTGCACCTATTTCCGAGACAGCCAGGCTTGCTGAAGAGTGTCGCGAGCTGGCCAAGACATTCACGACGCATGCACAAGAGCAGCAGGAGAGTATTCGTGATGGCTCCGCCACTTCTAAACCCACGTTCTTTCCTGGTTTCCTTGTATGGCTCTCAATCCCGACCTCTGTAGCTGGCCTTTCTTCCAAACTACTCCCGAAATATGAAGGTCCCTACCGTGTGATCGAGCGCACATCTCCAGTCAACTATCTTGTCGAGCGAATTGAACAATCTTCGGACATGCGCCGTTGCGGGCGCGACATAGTCAACGTGGAGCGCCTGAAGGCTTACTATGATCGGCTCGTAGTGACAAGCTGTTAGGTCGCCAGGCGGCTCCCTCTTCGACCCCGGGGTAATTGTAGAGAAGCCGCCGAACACTGAAGTGAGTCAAACTCTCAAGTGTTCTCTAGTGGGTCTACCCAAAAAAGGACGCCGCTCGCGCTGAGAGTCCGTGCTTGACCATTACTGTCGCCATTGTGTATACTCGCTGTGTGCCTGCTAATAAACGCCACAACAATATATATATATATATATATATATATATATATATATATATATATATATATATATATATACTGAGAGTATGATTTCAAAGGGCCAGTTTGTCTTGGTGAAGATATGGGATATAACACAACGGGAGCGTTGTCACAACAAGGATAAATGTATTTATTTCCCAACAGTTTCGGTAGGGGGCCTCCCTTTGTCAGAGGATGAGTTAGACTAACGTAGACGTTGTAACATGGTTGCTGCCGCGTTCCTCTCACCTTGAAAGAGGCTTGCGAAAGTGAAAAAAACTGAACGCCGACCACAATACTAGACTGTGCACATCCAAAAGTCGGTGTAAGTCCACATCTTCTTCTCATCTTTTGCTGGCCAGTTCTCGATGTGTGTGGGGCCAGCCAAGCTTGCCACCTTGGTGGCGGAATGGGGCCCGCACCACCACGGCGCTTTTTAGGATCCCCTCGATGTTTAATTGGAACCTCCAGGATTATCTTGCATATATGGGCAGTCTGCTGTCCTTTCCCTCCCAACTTGGATAATTTTCGCTCTCAAAACTTACGGCTTACACGGCATAGCCAGTTGAAAACGTTTTAGTCTCAAAACTTTTACTTCAGAAGTGAATGACCTATCAAGATCGATATCATAACCAAGCTATTTGCTCGTTTAGCAGACCATGAAATTTTAAAACTCTTCACCAGCACCACAACTCCATGCATCTTGCAACAGGCTGTGCAGCCCGTTAAAGGCATTGTTTAGGTCCATTTTTCTCTGTCTTTCTCGTGAAACTATTTTTAAGAAATTGTACGGGAGCTAACGTGCGCTAGCATGCCAGCGCTTGCATGAAATTGTTGTTATAACTAACACTATGTGTTAACTCCACTATGTGAAGTGAAGCGGCCGACATCCACATAACAGAACTTTATACAAGCGCATTGTGGTAAAAAAACTACGACCATTTCTCTGAAGACAACCCTGATGGGATGCGCAGCAGCCGCGTTGCGCATGGGTGGCGTCACAGGTTGAACGGCGCTAACGAGGGTGCTACGGTGAGCGCTGGAAGATTTGTTTGAATCGATGGCTGGCGTAGGTCTTGTAGGTGACACGTACAGACATATTTCAACGCGTACGTTACGAGCGCGTCAGGTTTATTGCGTGTGAACCGACGAGTCGGCGGTGTAGGGAGCAGCGGTCGCGGCAGGTGTTGCAGGCGAACGGACGAGGTGACAGCTCCGGGTGCCGCGACGAGCACGCAGCAGGCTAGGGAGAGAGTGACGTCAGAGCACACTGCGAGGAGAGCGGGACGTCAATGCGCATCAGCGGCGTGACCTATTTGGAACCGCGCCAACACCTGCGGCGCGCAGCGTGTTCTTACGGAGGGTCGGCGTTACACAGGCTAGTCAAAGAGCTGCTTCGCATCCAAAAGATTACGCTAGCGACGCGCTGCCGCACTCAATAGCTACTGGCCCCCATGATCCCTGATGAAATTCTGAGTGGCACGATCGTTGTACATAATGCCCCAACAAACGTGATTTCACAGCACATCGAATGTGCATGCCTGCAAGCAAGCGAAACGGTGGAAGTTTCTATAGTTTATTGACACGTCGGTGGCGCCATTCTAGTGCGTTATAACTAGACGCGATAGTAGCCCTGTCTCGTACGTTTTTCGGCATCTGTGGTGACCTCGCGATCCTCGCTGAAGAGCACGTCGAGGTTCAGGGGGACTAGCTCCTCCTCCGTGAGAACGCTGAGTTGTTCGTGGCAGCATTCGGTCAGATGCTCGATGGCCATCTGTGCCTCCAGGTCTGGCTCCTCGGGTGTCGTCGGCATGTACAGGAAAAAAGGTGACAGTTCTCCGTCGGGTATTTCCATCAGATACTTGTGGAACGGTGACTGCCCTTCATCGTCCTCCAAACAACTGACGTCTGCCACTGCGGTCGAAGGCACCGTACTCAAATCACTCGCATGACATAATATAGAATATAGCAAACGCTGGCGTGACCACGCGGGGAGGGGTGGGTATTCGTTCAACCGCGCCCTTCTCCAAAAATTTTTCATTTCGCAAGCGTATATATACGCGCAAAACATAGAAACTCGTGCGCGGACATATATAAAGTATGGTTAAACTTCTACTCACCTTCGCACCCCTGAAAAAAAATTCTGGGTACAATAATGATGGCAAGTGGGAAGGGCCAATGATAAACGGCGAAAAAAACATGCAAATGCAACGAAAGCGCATGTCATTCTTCGCCTATAAGTGATCGCATTGTTCGTCGCGGTCTGTGAGGTTAAGAAATGTATGTATACGGTAACAAACAGTACAACATTACTGCCATCGCATGTGTATATTATCTTGTTCACGGCAGGCATTTTGAATGATGTCGTTCAAAATAAGCGTATACACCTCGCGCATTGCTTCATGCCCTATATTTAGGTCCAGCCAGTATCGCGATGTCATAAATATATTATTGGGTAGCTGTATCTCTGTCTTGAGAGATACATAATGAGAGAACACTCAGAGAGATTTGGAAAATGTATTCGTATCTCTGTAGTAGAATACGTTGGTGTACTGCTCATATCGGGATATTGTGCGGGAATTGCGTATATCGTTGTTTTTTTTTGTCGAAATCAACTAAGATGTTTCTGTGAGGCAACAGAAGAATTTCATGCTAAGTCAAGCAAAAGCACGCTTTTGGTCGTCGACAAAGTGGAAGACGTCGAAGGGTACAGCACCCGATGTTTCAACGGCAGCATCGCGGGGGCAGGTGCCGCACGCCTATATTTTTCGGTGGCAAGTCATTTCGCAAGTCTCCTGTTCCGGCCGTACTAGCGTTGTCCAAACGACACCCTATTTGAGAATCTGATGTTGCTCGAATGTAGCTAATGGAACGACAAAATCCGCAATACAGATGTTGTATCCAGAATAAATGTATACTTTTTTGTTGAGTCAATGTTCATTAGTGATTCGAGAAATATGGTTCACTAACAAGTTTCAATGCAATAAAACATTATTCCCGATATTATCCTGCACCTAACGAATTTCTTTGCAGAGCATCAGTATCCCCGAAATGAAACCAGTATTGTGGTACTTGCATAATTTATCTGTATTGTAGAATACTTTTCGTTGTCTTTTTTTTTCAAAAAAATTTCGAAAATATCTCGTAATGTCAATGATAAATGCATCTCAATCTGTATTTTAATTCATGATGATTGAATTATATGTGGCGTTTGACGTCCCAAAACCACTATATGATTATGAAAGACGCCGTAGTGGAGGGCTCCGGAAATTTTGACCACCTGGTGTTCTTTAACGTGCACCTAAATCAGAGCACACGGGCCTACAACATTTCCGCCTCCATCGGAAATGCAGCCGCCGCAGCCGGGATTCGAACGCGCGTGTTGCGGGTCAGCAGCCGAGTACCTTAGCCACTAGACCACCGCGGCGGGGCCAATCTGTATTTTGCTATCTGTGCACATAATTTGATATCTATATTCCGGGATACTTGGTATCTCTGCATGGCCAGCACTGCCCTGTAGGACCTTTTTGCAGTAAACAAAGTGTATAGAAAGAAAGAACACTCTGATACTGCAGGGTAGTAACTGCGCTACTTCAGACTACATCAGAATATTGCTTCATATGAATCCAAGTCACATGTTTCACCCATTTCACGACCTTCAATCAATCATGCTTACCTCGACTCGTTATCAGAAGCAAAATAAAAAATTCTTTATATGTGTTCGTGTTCACGTGCGTATATCTGTAGAAAATGCTCTTAGGGCTTTTTGGGCGCTGAATAATGGCTATATTTTTTCATATAAAACAAAATATGATGAGAAACATCACTTGTGGCGTCGTAGTCAAGGCAGAATTTGAACTCAAAGGACAGGTGCTGCATAAGTACCGCTATTTTGCCAGTGTTCGTGGCTGGCACATGTCACACTCAGCCAATAGACCATGCCGGGCCGCCTCGCGATTCTCACTATCTTGCCAGCATCAGTGCCGGGGCCTCACGTATCACACAAATCATACGGTAAGACATGCATGATGTTTCTGATCAGATGTGGCGATTATCCCGCATGTCACGGAAGCCCCTAAATTTCATTTACTTCGCTCTTTAGAATATCTAAACGCGCCATTATGCAGCGTAGCTTGACAGTGCAGCATATATATATATATATATATATATATATATATATATATATATATATATATATATAGATAGATAGATAGATATGCGTATACTAAAGAACAACGGTATTTACCTGTCACTATCCGCGTTTTTAACAGGCAAGTCTCACACGAAAGAGCTTATAAGAACCGCGCAGAACGTGCTGACATACCCAGAGGATCTGTTGTGATTTTGAGCTCTGGTGAGAGTCTTGGAATGGGCATGTCATCGCCTGGTTGGAAGTCACACTGGTCGTCAGTGTGACTCTCCTTGCTGGAAGGAAGCATGTCAGAACACAAACATCTGTTTACTGTCAAGCGCCTATTCGTGATTATATGAGTCCGCTAGCAGTTATCTCTAAATAATGAGTGAAATTAAGTATAGTGTGATGAAAGCCTCGCCCTCATGATTTAGAACTTATAACACACTGACAAGGTGCAAACACTTTTTTTTGGCGCAGCCATGGTGAATCTCTACATACTGTGCAATTTTAGATTCGAACCTGTGTAATTATCCAGCGCCTTATTTAGCATATAAGTGATAAACAGGTCACTGCACAGCCTCACAGTATAGTGTGCAGCGTATGCAGAGACTTCTTTTTTTTTCACGAGAGACTTTTCTATAGTGTGAATTAAAGCATTAATTTGCCTCCCGAGTTTCACACGAGCGTTTATGACTTGCACATAACGTAATACCATCCTGTCTTCTACCAGTTCACATGTCCAATTAACTGTGCTACTTTTACTTTTCACCACCCAACACATTCATTTTACATCTGAACAGGCCCGTAACCATCACTCTTCATTTCTTGTTTGGAGGGGGGAGGGGAAGACGGAAGGGTGGCACTTGCTTAAGACCTCAAGTATATGAGAAAAACACCTATTTTTATATGCCTGTGCTTGGAGGGGGAAGGGGGCGAGGGGGGTGCAAGGCCCCTTACATTAGCATACGAAGCGAAGTTACTGGCTTATTATACATTTATTAGATCTTTCATTATATTACACTCACTATAATACACCCGTGATATTAAATTACTGTGTTATAATACACTGATTAGATCAGTATTAGAATATGCTACTCCTGCTTGGTTTCCATCAACTAATTAATTAATTGCCATTATAAACAGAATGCAAAGGAAAGCAATTAGATTCATTTTAATGACATTTAGAAACTCGAAATGGTGCGGATGATCGCGGTAAAATTCGTCTATAATGCCTATCGCAATCTTGATTCACCTTCATGACCTATGGCGACAGACAACATTCCACTCTTGAAACAGTGTAGAGCTATCGCCACACTCAAGTTTCTTTTCCTGCTTCAAATCAGCAGTTATTGATCCTCGTGAATTTTTCACGCCGTCTTCTTCCAGGAAAAGCAGACATAGTCACAATCATAATCTGACACCATCCTTTGCACGTAATAACCTTTTCAGACACTGCTTCTTTCCGCGAACTATTAGCGAGTGGAATACATTGCCTACATATGCTTTTCCTGAACATGGCATTCCCGACCTCGCAAAATACATGCACCTCTACGTTTCGACAATATTGGTTATACTGCCATGATAGATAACGCCACCTCATGATTTCGCTTTGATTTCAGTTGCGTTGCTTTAATTTTGTGCTTGAGACTGTTTCTACAATTGTGCGTGTTTTTTTCTAGCAGTGTTTATTTATTTCACCCTACTTAGTACGTACTTGTTTTTCAGTTTTAGCGTCAGATAGCTACAAAACTTGCTGTAAAACCTGTTAACTTTGTTCTCCCTATGTTCTCTTTTTTGCCCCTCCTGCTTGTAGTACGGACAGCAGTATGCACTAAATAAATAAATATCAACTCAAAGCCTCTCTAAAAGCTTTCATTAAAACGCCCGGTGACAACTGAATTACGCTTGCCCGATTGAAGTTGCTTGATAAATTAATTCCTAAGAAGGTCGTGTTAACAGTTCTAAATACATCTTTATTGCCGACACAAGAATACCTAGACTAAAGGATTCATACACGCTAAACGAATATCGCTTTTATATTAACTCTTTTAAATACTCTTTCTTCCCACTAGCCATAAGGCAGGGGAACAACTTGCCTGCCACTATTACCAATACTTATTCAGTAATCACCTTTCGAAGACCACTTGAACAGTACACACATCATACAGAAACACAAAAATGAAAATAGTTTGCACAATTCCTTATCGATGTACCTTACCCTTAGTACGTCTACCACTACCCACATGCCATTGAGTATACCATTGCAATGTATACCTCTGGTACTTTTTTGGTGAAGCTTACCTATGTACGTGTGAGTTCAATTGTTTAACCTAATCGTAATTATATTGGTGTGTTATAACGCGTCAGTGTTTTACAGTTAGGTTTCACAGTTTTATATAGACGTTTTACATATATAAAATTTGTATTGATTGTTACACTGCCATTCACACAAAAACTTTTACTTTGCATGAATTGTCTTTCCACTTTTTGCCTTTATATACTTGTGTCCTTCCTGCTATAATCACTGATAGGATTAGCACTATGTCATAAATAAGTAAAATGAAAAAAATAAACAACTGAATAAATCAAAGCGAGGGGGCGCAAAGTCAGTCTCATGCATTGACATGATGTAGAGTGAGGGCGCTGCGATGAAGCTTCCCCTATGAAGGGGAACCCTGCACACGCTTATGCCTAACTTAGGGGCGAAGCTCCACTTAGTCTAACCATGCCATGCATCACACGTAACCGAGAGAAAAATATATGATAAAGAAACAAAGGCAGTATCTTCTGAACAGTTTAATAGATGGCACTGTCTTATACAAGTACATACAAACTGCATTTGAGCGAGTATATTCTAGATGGCGCTGTACCGCTACTCTCCAATTGACTGCTTCGCGGGCTGTGCCTGGGTACGCGGAGAACGAGTGTCTCTCTGTCTCCTGCATAGTCACCGAACGTGGCGGATCGTTGGTGGGGCATGGACAAAGTAGAGCGGCGGGTACGTTGAAGACGCTTGCGCTCGGCGTCTTGACTCGCGTCTCGTTGGTGTTACCCGAGCGCCATCCGCATTCTCAAACGCGATCGGATGCATGAACGCATGCACGTACGGACGGACACACAGAGGAATGAATGGACGAACGCTTCGCCCCACTCATCATCATTCACTCCGCAGATATGCTGTGATTTTTATTACACATTTTCGGTAAAACACCACCCTATACAAAATATACTGGAGGGGGGGTGGCGCACCGCAACCTTTGTAGCTACGAGCCTGCATCTGGCCGCGTTCGAGTTCGACGTTCGCGCCTTAGTACCGTACACTTCAGCTCACACGTATAAAAATGACTAAAATGGCAGCTTACTCTGGAGACAGTCCCGTCTTTTCAGATGACGCGCCAAACAGATCCGAAGGTGTCTGAAATGAACTCATGGAACATATCACTACATGGACGTGTGACAGTGTTGGCTGCTTCGGCCGTTGGTTATACACTAATTGCAGGGCTATGGAACGAGTGTATGTTGTCACCTTTCGGGTAATCTTTTTTCTATTTTGAACGTGAATTGGTGGTTTTGTATTTGTTTTAAGGAGGACTGTTTAAATTTACACTTCAAGTATGTGTGACAAAAGAGTGCAAATATCACAATTTATTTGCAGAAATTGCCCAAAAGGTGCCCATTGTGGTATAGTGAACTACCGATCCTGATTACAGAAACATAAAAATATTTGTCAGCAATGTAGCTGTACATTAAGACTGTGCGATGAACTATAACCCTAAATTGTGTAAATTCAGGTGGTTTCATTTAAGTCAAAACCCTATAACATCAAAAGTTACAGGTGGTTTTCACTTATCCTAGTTCATTGCAGAGATTAATGTTCCACAAAGAAGCATAAGAACTTTGTATGAGAAATGTTGGATCATTCAGAAATCATTGCGTCTTGTGAAATAAAAAACAACTAAAGTTATGTTTTGAGAAAAAAAAACCGAGAAAGTTCTCTGAACGTTTTATAGACATCGTTCGAAGGTTGTGGGACGCTAAGAGGCACGAGGCTCCTATATCTTCCTTAGCTGTGACAAGTTCACCGTTAGGTGGTTTGGCAGCTACTAGTTTTGTATTAGGCTGGTTTTTTGTCAACCGCTGATTGACTACAAGTGTTCAAGCGAGTTCAGTCCCTGCTGAGGCAAGCCGTGCGGTGCTGTAGAAGCCAGCATTGACATCTGCTTGCCCAAATATATCCAGCATGACACCATTTCCATTGCCAAACTATTCATTGACTCTACATTGACATCTTCAGGGACACGCTGTCAAAGCGTCCCACAAAAGCATTTATTCGCGTTATGTGTTTTCCTGCAAGCATATTTTATGAAAATATATCGTCTAAACAGAGGCCTGCTCACACAGCTTTTTTTTGTTCAGGATGTCTTGTAAATGCCTCTCCTGTGCTTGTATTGTCCTCTAGCCAGAGCTTTCACTCGATATGGCACACCAATTTTTGACATTTTGCGTTTCGACCTTTGTTTCACTCTGAAAGAAACCACATCCTATTACATTCTTTAAGACAACAATCTACGACACCGATTGAAAAAAGAATCACAGCATTTTCAAGAAGCGATTGATGATGAGTGCGGCGAAGTGCTCGTCCGTGCGGACGGTCGGATGAACGGAAGCACGGACGAACACATGGACAGACGGACAGATGGATCAACGGACTAAAGCATGGATGGATAGACGGATGGACGCACGGATGGAGGGATGAGCGCTTCATGTCATTTATCATCATTCACTCGGCGGATATGCTGTGAAAAAATTGGCCCTGTATTTGCATGTTTTACTGCAAACGACGTCAAAAGACGATAGTCTTGCGTAGAGAGAGCGATCAAAACGTTTATTTGATGTTCTGCGCAAGAAAATTGGTGAATTGTATTCTGGAAGCACTGCGTTAGTCTAAATCCATGTAGGGAAGGCGAACGAGCACATCGAGGCACGTTAGACACGAGTACTATCTGGCAGTTATCTTGGAAACAAAGGAAGGAGTACGCGCCCATGGAGAAAGATGCGTGCCTGTCTTTGAGGCGATAAGGTGTAGAATGCAAAGCGACAGCAGGTGCCACCCCCATGTCGTCTTAGCAAAGCGTTGGAAACATTTGCCTTCTTGAGCATCGCGTTTCACTGTCAGCACGACATGCTTGGAATTACTTATGTGTGCCTTAGAATTACTTATGTGTGCCTTCTCTAGTATAAAGACACACACAAAAAATATCAACACGTGTTGTTATGGTGCCTCAGATATGCGCAAGAATTGCTTTTTAATTGAAAATCGCAAAAGTATGAACGCTGAAACTTGAGCAATATTGGTAGCTGCTGCGGATCGAGTTGGCCGTTTGGGGTATCTTTTGATGCTGTGTAGGGTGTTGTGACGGCGGACAAACAGATAGACAGCCAGACAGACCAATCAAAACATTGGCGTCGAAGGTCACCAAAAAAGACTATCGTCTCTGAAACACAAACGCCATCAAGTTATATTATTCGCAAGAATTGATGGATGGATGGATGGATGGATGAATGGATGGATATTTCTATTTTCGATATTTGATATTTGAATGGATATTTGATATTTGTATTTTTCGCTATCTCTAGCATGACTTCCTGTATTTAGGCTCACTGCCTTCGTTATTATTAAAAATCTTGATGGCCAATTTTTCCCTACTGGACTTCAAAGTAAACCAATCTCCCTGATTACCGAAGATGTCTACCAACCCCTAGAAGCCTTCATTGTTGTCGGCTAATAATACTATATCATCTGCATACATCAATGCTGGTATTGACTATTCACTGTGTTTACAACATAACAAAAAAAGGATTGATTGATTGATTGATTAATTGATTGATTGATTGATTGATTGAATGTTTTGTGAGGTTTAACGTCCCAAAACAACCATATGATTATGAGAGACGCCGTAGTGGAGGGCTCCGGAAATTTTGACGACCTGGGGCTCTTTAACATGCACACGAATCTGAGCACACGGGCTTACAACATTTCAGCCTCCATCGGAAATGCAGCCGCCGCAGCCAGGATTTGAACCCATGGATGGATGGATGGATGGATGGATGGATGGATGGATGGATGGATGGATGGATGGATGGATGGATGGATGGATGGATGGATGGACGGACGGACGGACGGACGGACGGACGGACGGACGGACGCACGGATGGACGGACGGACGGACGGACGCACGGATGGATGGATGGATGGATGGATGGATGAACGGACGGACGGACGGACGGATGGACGGACGGATGGATGGATGGATGGATGGATGGATGGATGGATGGATGGATGGATGGATGGATGGATGGATGGATGGATGGATGGATGGATGGATGGATGGATGGATGTATTGATGAATGGATGGATGGACGGATGGACGGACGGACGGATGGACATATTCAAGCAATGTTATCTATTGGGAAACTCATGAACTACAGGTGGCTACATAATACTACTACGACTACAGAGGAGGGAGTGACCCACGGACTAAGAAGCTTCGCCTCAAAAAATGCTTTCAAAACTTTTGTATAACATATCGGTGCAGTGTCAAGACGGTGTCACTTCGTTTTCTCCCGCCTGGCATTTAGCGCAATTCAAATAAAAAAATGGCTGCAATTACCATCGCTTAATTTTATTAGGCTGTAGTGTACTTCCCGCAACCTAAATGTATACTGCCAATTCACGCACAAACATAAGTATGTTCAACAGATTGAAATATGTTTCTTTTACACAAAATATATGTTTAGGTTTCATGGAGGTCTACCAGTAATTGTAAAAACGAACACACAACTCTCGAACAGAACCGAAAAGACGTAATTTTTGTCACAGCATGATTCTGAGTGTCTAAACATTCTTAAAGCATTAAAATTCAAGTTAAATCATTGGAAAAACTGTTTAAGGGGAGGCAACACAACGAAAGAACAGACAGGGAATAAAGCGTACGGGGACGGCCCTGCCGTGGTCGTCTAGTGGCTAAGGTACTCGGCTGCTGACCCGCAGGTCGCGGGATCGTATCCCGGCTGTGGCACCCGCGTTTTCGATGGAGGCGAATGTACAGCCGCCGCAGCCAGGACTCAAAATTTCTGCAGCCACCACTCCGGCGATTTCAACCCCTCCAGGTGGTTGAAATTTCAGGAGCCTTCCACTACAGCGCCTCTCATAATGATATGGTGGTTTTGGGACGTTAAACCCCACATATTAATCAAGCGTACGGAGACAAAGTGAAGAAACGAACTGACAGATATGGAGGTCAACTTCCAACTAATAAATCACAAGAACTACGCCAGTTTATAAAGACTGTCAAACAATCTCATATCAAGAATAAGCACATGGAAGCACAATCAAATTATCATCAGTGATTAAAACAGTGTCGGAGCATGCACCGGAATCTATACTCAGCCAAACAGTAAAAAAACCCAGACTCTGTATCAGTAGCTCATGATAATTTGCTTGTGTTCTCATGCGCCTATTCCTGATGAGATAACCTTGTTTGACAGCATTTATAAGTATATCGTGGTTCCTGTGAATAAACTATTGGAAGTTTGTGCCCTTGACTGTCAGTTTATTTTTTTACCTAATATCCGTAGTCTTTGCATCGTGTCTTTGTTCTCCTTAAGTATGAACGAACTAATTCAGCTTATGCGCACTAAAATCAAAAAGCATGTTTGGGGTGTCTTTGTCCCGCAATGATAACCATCACCTGCCTTGCGTGCCCTTGTTTGCGTTATCGCACGCGCCCTACAATTGCAGGCGGCGGACGGCCTGCACGCCACCGTTGTGACATGCATTCTTGACAGGAATGTGACTAGCGGGTTTAAAACGAAAATCATCATCATTATCATCAGCCTGACTGCGCCCACTGTAAGACAAAGGCCTCTCCCATTATCCGCCATTCAACACAATCTTGTGCTTTCTGCTCCCACTTTATACCTGCAAACTTCAATCTCATCAGCTTACTTAACATTCCGTCTCCCCCTCGCGCATTTGCCTTTTCTGGGAATTCAGTCCGATACGTTTAATGACCAGCGGTTATCCTGCCTATACATGCTACGTGTCCAGCCCGTGTCCGTTTCTTTTTCTTAATTTCAATATATGGTATCCTTAACTCCGGTTTGTTCCCTGACACACTCTGCTCTCTTCTTGTCTCTTAAGGTTACACCTATCATTTTCTTTCCGTCGCTTGCTGCGTCATCCTCAATTTAGGCTGAGCCCTCTTCATAAGCCTCCAGGTTTCTGCTCCGTAGGTAAGTACAGGCAAGATTCCACTGTCATATACCTTGCTCTTGAGGGCTAGTGGTAGATTACCATACATTATTTGAGCATGCTTACCGAATGGTAAGCATGGAGTTGAAGCGCCGGACTTCTGTTTTTAGCTGAGTAAGGTTCATAAATTTCCAAAACAGTTTTTCTAGCACTGCGGTAAAGTGGTACTCATGCTTATAAATAAAATTAAATTAAAAAAGCGTTCGCACTTGTGCTGTCTTCTGCAGCTAATTCGTAAGGGGAATATACAGCGCGAATTCGCTCGAGTCCGTGATGGCGAATCGGGGCCGCGCGCGCGCTGTAATTGGCAGTGCCGCACGGTCCATCCTCGGCCTCCCGCATCTAATGGTGGAGAAAGTTGTCCTTGGCTGCCTGTGGGCCAAGGTGGTCACTCCTCCGTAAATGCGCCGCCACTTCCTTCCTTGTCCTATATATGCCTTTTTCTTCTTTTTTGCTTGCACGTGACCGATGATTGTCGTTGCATTGACCTTTCTCCCGCGATCGACCCGGCCGGCCGGTCGGTGGTCAGTAGTTAAAGGACGAGCACGACTCCTCGATCGCCCTGTCGGATCGTGTGCCAGACGCGCGCCGTACATGAGCCATGTTGAGTCACCCGAGCCAAGCGATTGCCTTCCTCGTTCGTCGTTTACGCCTGTTGTTTTCTGGCTTGTGTTCGCCTTCGGTATGTGCGCCTCCCCCCCCCCCCACTTTTTTTGTAAATATGCCAGCTGAAAACCGTTGCACGAACTAATCTCTCCATTGGGGTCCTGCTCTGGGCATGGTTGAATACCATAAGATTCTGTAATTAGTGGCACAATCTTGGGCTGTTATTCAGGCTGTAGCAGTGTTATCTGCATATCGGAAACCGACAAGCTGGTGCAATTTGACAATGTCCGCAATAGCCCTCCGTAAAAGGTTACCACTATTTCCCGCTCTCTTTTTTCACTTTCCTCTTCACTCCAACGATGCCGCACTGTGCTCCATTATCGTTTGCCAAAATAGGTGCCTTTCCTCTCCAGGAAACCGTTTTTATTACAGAAGGCTACACATTTGGGTTCGTTGCTTCGTTATTATAGGTAGGAAACAGTGCTGTATACGATTTTTTTTTCTTTTAGTCGACGCGCTTTACAGCCTATGTTTGCAGCATATGAACTCGTCTACGCTGCTTAGTGTGACGTCACCTCGATGCTGAAGAAAAAAGCAAGTAGAGAAGAGAGGGCCGTGTGAGGCGGCACTTTCTGCCGGGGCGTCGACGCCACTGTCGGTTTAGCGGTCGTCGACGCTACCCGACTTGGTGTTCGCGGAGGGCACCACCCGCGTAGCCAACCGCTAGGACGCCGCTTCCTGTCTCTCACGGTTTTGAGCAATCCGCGCAGCGTGCATGCTTTCTCCGCGTTCGGTCATCCGCCTGCCCCGCGTCGCGGGGACCCCGAATGCGGACTCTCAGAGATGATGGCGCCACCAAGGAGTGTAATGGGCTCCCCTTCCGGTGCGGGGGACATGCGGAAGAGATACGGGCCGCTGAGCAGCTGGAAAGGGCAGAAGAGAGACGGAGAGGAGAGCTGACAACCGCGAGGTGGAGGAGAACGGGATCGGTGCCTTGCATCTGCGAGATTCAGGCCTATGGCTTTCGTGGACCGTTGTTCAAGTTTAGTTTTGTTTTCTTAAATATTCAAGAGGCATTTCTCATGTTCCTTTGCGATGGCTACATATTGTCACGGCTAAAGGCCGGGCAAGAAGACAGAGGACGACGAAGTGATGAGCGTGGACAGCACCCACGATTCCTCTGAGAAAGAAGAAGTCGAAGTGGCTGCTCTTCATTCCATACGAATGCAATGTCTTCTCTGGTAAGGCGAGTCAACGGCGAGGCAATGCGCGAGAAGTTCTCAATGAAGCGTCGGTAGTAAGCACACAGTCCTAAAAACCGTCTGACGGCCTTTTTGTCAGTTGGCGCTGGAAAATTCGTAACGGCAGCTATTTTTTCAGGGTCAGGCCGCACACCTTCACTGCTGACAAGATGCCCCAGGAACAGAAGCTCTTCGAAGCCGAAATGGCAATTTTCCGGCTTAAGTGTTAGTCCGGCGGAACGGATAGCTTGAAATACTGAGTGCAGTCGCCTGACGTGTTCGTCGAATGTGGCAGAAAATACGATGACGTCATCTAAATACACTAAGCACGTCTGCCACTTGAGGCCTTATAGTACGGTGTCCATTAGCCGCTGAAACGTTGCCGGTGCTGAGCACAAGCCAAATGGAAGTACCTTAAATTCAAAAAGGCCATCAGGTGTCACGAAAGCTGTTTTCTCCCGGTCTCTTTCATCGACTTCTATCTGCCAATACCCACTCCTTAGATACATCGACGAGAAATAACGCGCGTGCCGTAGTCGATCGAGTGAATCGTCGATACGTGGAAGTGGGTAGACGTCTTTTTTTGTCACCTGATTCAGCTGATGAATATATACACTCAAAGCCTCGATATAACGAACCCGGGTATAACAAAATATTGATGCTCTTGTGGCGGCAAGTTAAGAATAGTCTAGCAATATAGTGTTAGAAATGTACCTTTATTAATAATTTCCGGATAAAGTGAACTTATTTCGCTGCAGGAGCTTACTTTGTTATTATGAGGTTGGGGTGTACGATATTGTTAGCGTGATTACGGAAAGCTATTAAGTTTGTCGGTTTGCGGCGATGGCGTAGTGGTTAGAGCATCCGCCTCACATGCAAGAGGTCCGTGGTTCAAATCCCGGTACCGCGCAGTTCACAACTGGATTAAAAAATTCCGCCATATCCACGAAGTGAATGATGATGAGTGGGCGAAGCTCCGGAAGTAAACCTGGTAAACCATGAATCCTCTGTACATTTTGACCACTCGATTTTATTACATCGCTCCCCCTAGCGTACGTCGCCGAACTAAATCGAACGATTGCCTTCAACCAATGACACGCGCCATATGTGACATCATTCCTATTTTATAAGATCTTGCGTCTTTCATCAACTACAAGTACCGCTTTCTAGTTTATAACATCTTGCATCTTTTCATCATCAGCTACAAGTACCACCATCTAGTAAACACTACAAGAACTAAACGAGAGGTGGCTACATACAGGAGACGGTACCGCCATCTAGTGAACACTGCAAGAACTAAACTAGAGGTGGGGCCATACAGGAGACGGTACCGCCATCTAGTGAACACTGCAAGAACTAAACTAGAGGTGGCTACATACAGGCTACAGGGGACGAACAGCCTACGCCCTAAGGAGCTTCGCCCCTAAAAAAATACGCGTGTTGATGGAACTGCAATCAGAGGCCTGGGGTGCGGCCTCACCGGCAAACACCGCCGAGAACGCACTCCCTCACCAGAGAAGGATTGGCCACCCTGGTGCAGTATCGGGCCACTACCTCCCACATGCTTACGTCAAATAACCCACGGCCCTCAGTCCCCAGCAGCTGCGAAGCAACTGACCACGGCGGCGGTCAGATCTGCAACGCAACAGAGGGTGCTAAGAATCTCTGGATCCAGACAGGCCGCCATTGGAACCTGAACTTGGCAACGTTTAACGCTAGAACCTTATCTAGTGAGGGAAGTCTAGCTGTACTATTCGAGGAGCTAGAGGGTGTTAAATGAAATATAATAGGGCTCAGTGAGGTTAGGAGGACAAATGAGGCCTATACGGTGCTACAGAATGGGCACGTCCTTTGCTACAGGGGCTTGGCAGACAGAAGAGAACTAGGAGTGGGGTTCCTAATACACAGAAACATAGCTGGAAACATAGAGGAATACTATAGCATTAATGAAATGGTTGTAGGTATCGTAATTAAACTGAATAAAAGATACAAGAAGGTAGTACAGGCTTACGCACCTACATCCAGCCGTGATGACGCTTCAGTTGAAAGCTTCTATGAAGACGTGGAATTGGCAATGAGTAAGGTAAGAACACAGTATACTATAGTGATGGGCGACTTTAATGGAAAGGTAGGGAAGAAGCAGGCTGGAGACCAGGCAGTAGGAGATTATGGCATCGGTACTAGAAACGCCAGAGGAGAGCTACTAGTAGAAGGTAGTACAGGCTTACGCACCTACATCCAGCCATGATGACGCTTCAGTTGAAAGCTTCTATGAAGACGTGGAATTGGCAATGAGTAAGGTAAAAACTCAGTATACTATAGTGATGGGCGACTTTAATGGAAAGGTAGGGAAGAAGCAGGCTGGAGACCAGGCAGTAGGAGATTATGGCATCGGTACTAGAAACGCCAGAGGAGAGCTACTAGTAGAATTTGCAGAACGCAATAATTTACGGATTTTGAATACCTTCTACCGAAAACGAGAAAACCGCAATGGACATGGAGGAGCCCTAATGGCGAAAATAGGAACGAAATAGACTTTATAATGAGTGCACACCCTGGAATCGTGCAGGATGTGGAAGTGATTGGCAAGGTACGATGCAGTGACCCTAGAATGGTACGGTCTCGAATTCGCCTAGACTTGAAGAAGGAACAGCAGAAACTGATCCGCAAGAAGCCAATCAATCAGCTAGCACTGAGAGGGAAAGTACAGGAATTCAGATTGTCGCTGCAGAACAGGTACTCGGCTCTTAGTGAGAAAACCAACCTTAGCGTAGATACAATGAATGATAATCTGACGAGTATCAGTACGGAGTGTGCAGTGGAAGTTGGAGGCAGGGTAGTTAGACAGGACACTGGCAAGCTTTCCCAGGAAACGAAGAACCTAATTAAGAAGCGTCAAATCATGAAAGTGTCAAGTACAACAGACAAAATAGAACTGGCAGAGCTTTCGAAGTTGATTAATAGACGTAAGGTATGCGATGTAAGAAGGTATAACATGGAGAGAATTGAACACGCTCAGAAAAACGGAGGAAGTGTCAAAGCATTGCAGAGGAAACTTGGGATAGGCAAAAGTCGGATGTATGCACTAAGGGACAAAGAAGGCAAAATAACTACCAATATGGATAGGATCGTTAAAATAGCGGAGGAGTTTTACAGAGATCTGTACAGTAGCCGAGACAACCACGACCTTAATACTATAAGAACTAGCAGTAACCCAGATTACACCCCACCAGTAATGATAGAAGAAGTCAGAAAAGCTTTGGAGAGCATGCAAAGGGGCAAAGCTGCTGGTGAGGATCAGGTAACATCAGATCTGCTGAAAGATGGAGGACAGATTGTGTTAGAAAAACTAGCCACCCTGTTTACGAGGTGTCTCCTGACGGGAAGACTACCAGAGTCCTGGAAGAACGCTAACATCATCTTAATACATAAGAAAGGCGATGACAAGGACTTGAAGAATTACAGGCCGATCAGCTTGCTCTCTGTAGTATACAAGCTATTTAGAAAGGTGATTGCTAACAGAGTAAAGAAAACATTAGAATTCAATCAACCAAAGGAACAAGCAGGATTTCGAACAGGCTACTCAACAATTGACCACATTCATACTATCAATCAGGTAATAGAGAAATGCTCAGAGTATAACCAACCACTATACATTGCCTTCATAGATTACGAGAAGGCGTTTGATTCAGTAAAAATATCAGCCGTCATGCAAACACTGCGGAATCAGGGCGTAGATGAAGTATATATAAACATGCTGAAAGAAATCTACAGGGGATCAACTGCTACTATAGTGCTTCATAAAGAAAACAACAGAATATCAATCAAGAAGGGTGTAAGGCAGGGGGACACAATTTCCCCAATGCTATTTACCGCGTGCTTACAGGAGGTTTTCAGAAGCCTAGAATGGGAACAGTTAGAGATAAGATTGAATGGAGAATACCTTAGTAACCTGCGCTTCGCCGATGACATTGCATTGCTGAGTAACTCGGAGGACGAATTGCAACTCATGATTACGGAGTTAGACAAGGAGAGCAGAAAGGTGGGTCTTAAAATTAATCTGCAGAAACCGAAAGTAATGTACAACAACCTCGGCAAGGAGCAGCGCTTCGAGATAGGTAATAGTGCACTTGAAGTTGTAAAAGACTATGTCTACTTAGGGCAGGTAATAACCGCAGAACCGAACCACGAGATTGAAGTACCTAGAAGAATAAGAATGGGGTGGAGCACATTCGGCAAGCACTCTCAAATATGACAGGTAGATTGCCACTATCCCTCAAGAGGAAGGTGTATAACAGCTGTATCTTGCCGGTACTTAGCTACGGAGCAAAAACCTGGAGACTTACAAAGAAGGTTCAGCTTAAATTGTGGACGACGCAGCAAGCAATGGAAAGAAAAATGGTAGGCGTAACCTTAAGAGACAAGAAGAGAGCAGAGTGGATTAGGGAACAAACGGGGGTTAAGGATATCATAGCTGAAATCAAGAAGAAGAAATGGACATGGGCAGGGCATGTGGCGCGTAGACAGGATAACCGCTGGTCATTAGGGGAACTGACTGGATTCCCAGAGAAGGGAAGCGGGTTAGGGGGAGACAGAAGGTTAGGTGGGCAGATGAGATTAAGAAGTTTGCGGGTATAAATTGGCAGCAGCAAGCACAGGACCGGGTTAACTGGCGGAACATGGGAGAGGCCTTTGTCCTGCAGTGGACGTAGTCAGGCTGATGATGATGATGACCGAATGTGATCCACCCCATCATTATTCTTCTAGCTACTTCGCTCTAATGGTTCGGCTCAGCGGTTACTATACCTGTCCTAAGTAAACATATTTCTTTACTTCCAGCGTCACTCCTCCAATCGCAACGCACTGTTTTCTGCCATATAGACTGTTGCACATTATTTTTGTGCATAATAATTTTCAGGCCTAGTTTCCTGCTTTCCGGGTGTAAGGCAGGAAGACACGATCTCTCCAATGCTATTCACCACGTTTTTACAGGAGCTTTTCCGGGCCCCAGATTTGAAAAAGGTAGGAATAAGAGTTAATGCATGAAAAGTATACTAATAAGGTATACCTTCTTAACCTGCGATTCGCGGATGACACTGATTTGATGAATAACTCAGGAAATGAATAACATCCCATCATTACAGACATGGAAAAAGGAAATGCCAGCAACCACAATTATTTTTGTTGTGGGACCAAGCCACCCGAAGTAAACCTTTTTAGAGAACGGTACATGTCCCTGTCATTCTGTCACATGTGTGTGCCATGCATTTTACCACATGCGCTATTCTAGTATATTTTGGCGAACAAGATTAATTTGGCGTGTTTTCAAGTGCATGATTCACGATAACACCAAATGGCAGCCTTTTTTTCACTACCCTTACACGGGCGGCAAGATAGGCGATAAAGAGTGAAATTGGCTGGCAATCGTGCAGGCCACGACCTGCGTGCAGGGGGGGGGGGGGGGCTTGCACCCCCCTTTAGATGTTCATGAACATAGGGAATACGAGTGGTCAGCGTACCGATGAGGCTGAGCCGGAGCGCGCTACCGAGCCGTTCGACAGGTGGCACTCCTGGCTAGAATTTAGGTTGGCGTCCCCAACGCATTCTTCATCGCTGTCACATTCCTCCTCGCTGTGCAAGTCGTTGTCGGTGCATGAGGCCATGTTGCCTCGGTGCTCCAACGGCAGCAGGTTTCGGCAAACACCTGCGCAGGCTGTCACGTAGCACTTTTAGTATTCAGCACGTGGTCATTAAAGCACACCCGTAGCGATACAAGTCGAAGACGTCTAAATGGGGTGTGTAGCTACATGACTTACGAAAGTCCAAGCTACTTATATATCGCGCTGTTGCATCGGAGACAGTAGTGTCATGGAGGACTTCAAAGCGTTTGATTTCTATGTAATGCGAGTTACGTCTAGCTTCCTGTCTACAAATCGTCAGAATCGCCAACGCGAGCTCAAGATATTCCGCCGTGCTGCGTTGCCATTTGTCTATGTGTTAATCTCTATCCTACTAAGATTCACCGTGCTGTCAGACAAACCCCGTTTTCTAACTCAGTAACATTACAACCGCGTTTACCCACACAACAGCGCACAATTTACAGCGAAAGCTGTTATGACATCACTACTCGGGTGTTGCGCAGCGCCTTAATGGTCCGCCACTGCCTCCGCCGGTGTCCGCAATCACATCGCGTGAAGTTTGAAAAAAAAAGCCACAGCTTTGCCACAAAGGCATAGCAATGAAAGCGATAGCAACAAATTGGAAGGTCACGCGTATTTTTTGTTTATTTATTTATTTGTAAAACCCTCAGGGTACATTTGTACATTATAGAGGGGAGGGGCGGAAATACAGATGAACAGCAAAAGAACTACAGGAATATGTTAACACATTTAACATGAATATAAATATAATGATGAAGTTTTGCATTCAAGGAACACATTTTATTTAAAGAAAAGCAGATCGAAACGTACTCTGCGTTTCTCCCGCACAAAGGACGCACGAAACGCATTCAAAGGTACAGATTATAACCCGAACGAGCGCCTCAGTTGTTACTTCGCTGTGTCTGAAAAGCGTGCCCTTTTGGCAAACGAAGGCTGTGCAACAATTGCAGAGAACTTTGTGTGCCCGGTACCTTTACAGAATCGTTCCGACAGAACTCAAAGGCCAGCCAAGACGTACGATTCTCCCCACTGCAAGATAAGGGCGCGCGATCGAACGTACACCCCCTTATTCTCTACGCGAGCCTAATTACGTGTGAAAGATGAGAGCCGCCGTACGCTCGCTGCGCCATCTTACCGATATTGCTGGAAACACGATAGTTTTCCTCCGAAATGCCCGCCGACAGCGGTAAGTGGTAGATATGAATAGCTTGCCGTTTAAACGTTGCAGGAGGTATACCTCTGGGTGGTTCATAACAAACAATTATTTCTTGGTGGCACAGGGGTTAACGCCTCGCATTCACTACACGGCGGTCTCACGTTCGATTCCGCGCGCCGGAGTCTATTTTCTGTCATTTTTTTTCTTTCTTGCGTTTTCATATATAAAGGATGTCCCACGTAACTTAAGCCAGAGTTTTAAAATATGCCGGAACACGTAATCACGACGCGACCAAATGCATGTTGCTCACCGTTGCATGGAGTTGGACTATTTTTTTGTGTTCTCAAATATTGTTTATTAAATATGTTTATTTACCTAACTTTTCAGGAAATGAAGATTGATAAAAAGTTTCAATGAGAAAGTTGTAGATCGCTTTGCAAAACGTTCGATTATACAGTTTTGAACTTTATATCTGTTAGGTATTAGTGTTTTTCTGCTAACTACAAATGCCCGCGAAGTACAAAAAATACCACGTGACAAATCCGCTCGTGCGCCAATCCGCGCAATGATTCTAGTGCTCCCTAACGTTCCGCGTACGAACGACCATAGCACCCGCCGCGGTGGTCTAGTGGCTAAGGTACTCTGCTGCTCACCCGCAGGCCGCGGGTTCGATTCCCGGCTGCGGCAGCTGCTTTTCCGATGGAAGTGTAAATGTTGTAGGCCCGTGTGCTCAGATTTGGGTGCACGTCAAAAATTCCCAGGTGGTCGAAATTTCCGGAGCCCTCTACTACAGCGTCTCTCATAATCATAGGGTGGTTTTGGGACGTTAAACCCCACAAATCAATCAATCAATCATTTGCCCCATTGTGCTGTCTCGGCAGGGCCGCGACAATGGTCACGCCTTTACGATGAACAGGCTTTGCTATCGACCGTAAAAAGGATAATCGCTGTGATTGCTTATCGCTGTCATGAACCAGTGTGACGAAAGCGTGTCGTTGACACGCTCGGTTCTCCTGATGACATCAGACAGATCGTCTACAATTATTCACTAGTAATTGATCTAACTCCACTAAAGAAAGAACCTTCGGTACATGAAGAGACGCAATAAAATGCTGCTTGTTCGTTTCTGTTTGATTCACGGAAAAAAGAACCGTCGGACGTTACTATGGAGAATAGTGCAAGTGATTAAAAAATTCGATTGTCACGTGGTTACACAGGACAGGTGGTGCCGTCTAGCGGGGCGCAGTTGAAACAAAAAAAGTCTGCAATTTCGCAGCCAATGGCGGTAAATTAATCAATGGCCGTTGTTGCTGCTGTGGCTCCCGCTGTTTTTGGTCTGCTGCTACTAGCGCAGTAAAGCCGGGCAACGTTGTGCACGGCACCAGTGACGTGAGTAGGTCCGGTTGATCCGCTTCTTAAGGCGGGTAAATTGAAGTGCGCTAACCTAATGCGAACCGCTAAAACGTGATTTTATTTCGAAATAGGCCCTTCCTTGGCACGAAAGTAACACTACGAAGTTTCTGGACCACTGTTTGAACAATCAACGTTGACGTAATAGTGGCAGTTTTTGTCCCTTTAAACTTCAGCAGTTAATATTTTAAGTCCGAAACAACCATGATGAGCTCCTGAGACAGCTCAGGCGTATCTTCAAGGGTCAAGACGAACATAACGAATGTGGCTAAGGTGCAACCATCTATGTCGTAAGAAGCGACAAATTTACTCAATCGCAGTAAAATATAGCATCTAAAGCTATCCTACGGAGCAATTTAAAAAAAAATTACACAGTCAAACCCACGGCGAAAATACTCGCCAGTTATGAAAAGTCACCTGTGATCCTCAAACCGTTACGTTCGTCGACGTGCTGCTCATTCAACCAGTTTGTGGCGACTGTGATAAAGTACAGTGGCACCTACTCGACAGCGCTTCGGTGCGGGGCTCGTTTGTGGTTCTGGTGGAGCAAGTGGTAGAGAGGATGAAAGCGGATCGCACATTTATGCAGATTGCTGGTCAGTCGTTCGGGCCTTCACCCTAGGTTCGATCTCGGCGGAAGACGGCCCCCACTTCATCACCTGGTTCTCTACCCATATGGGGCCTATGGTTCCCGGTCGTTAACAACGACAACGAGCTGGCCACGCCTGCGTGCGCGAACGTAACCACCGCGCCGGGAGAGTGGTGCTCGCGGGTGCATAGGCGGGGCTCCACAAGAACTCGTTCGACAAGGCTAACTTCTGAATTCATTATGTGTTTATTATTGGCTTTCTAGTGCTTCAGGGGGAGAAGTATTGAGGAAATCTATTAGTATTTCAATAGACGTCAACCACTCGTGTAAAACGCTGTCAATGGCCAACGTTTCAACGTGACAACGCGTCTTTGAAGACGTCAAGTACACTTGTCGAAACGCCGACATCTTATTAATTTCCAGGTATTTTCTACAACCTCCATTCACTGCCGTCTCAATCACCCAAGTCAAGTGACACGAAGCGTTGCATCCGAAGGTTCGAACAATGGTTAACGCAAACAAGCAAACACACAAAAGTCCATCACCTACCAGCACGTAGCTGTGAGCCCCTCTCGTCAATGCTCAAACTTAGCTCGAGTAAGGCTACGACCGGGCAGGCTGCTCCAGTACGCGACAGCAAATCGAGGAGTGTGCTTACGAAGCAGAGATCAAAGACAACACTGCTACTGACAGTCTTCTGCGGAAAGTCCACGTGCCTATGACACGCGAGCCGCACGAGCACCACTGCGGATTACGCTTCTTTTGCCTCTCTATTTTTCCTGTCGTTGGGCCCGCTACCTGAAAAAGAAGAATACTAAAACAACTTGAATTAGCAAAGTTGGTTTCAATCTCAACAGTTTTGCAATACGTTTATAGTCGGCGCAATTTCTGTACACTAGCAGTCCGCAATGCTGATGGTGGCGGCTGTAATTTTTGCATTTGCGAGAACCTATAGCTAAGATGCTGATAATGAACTGCATTTATGATGCAAATCCACGAACGGATAGTTCAAGCATCGAGAGGCACCAGTTTGCTTGCGAAATGCTTATTTAAATTGTAGAAACGAGAGGGAAAGAGAGAAAAAACATTTATCATATAAATGATTGTAAAGGGCAAAATAAAAAAAGAGAGACCCCAAGCCAGGAACAGTACTCAAGCGCGTGATTTAAGTGTAACAAGACTGCGAAACAGGTTAAAGTTAATCTTCACAGGGCCCCACAGAAATATTTATGATTAGGCACAGCAGGTTTAAGGGGCTGTTTAAGGAAAATTTAATTGAAGAAACTGATGTTGGTTTATCAGTAAAAGAAATTAGTGAAAGTGGAACGACACGTTGCCATGTATGTCTGAAAGTAAGATCTTCACTGCAAACGTGTCTTCTTCTTCAAACACGTCTATTGTCCGAAAGCAACTCTTTTGAAAGCAACAAACTTTCAAGCAGTGTTGGATCCAGAAGAGGGGGGAAGAGGGGCAGTCACCCTTTCCCACAAGGACCCTCTCTCTTCCGTGCTTGTCGTCCCCCTCTTATTACTATTGAGGCCATATGAGTGGCACCACAGATTGATTGATTGATATGTGGGGTTTAACGTCCCAAAACCACTATATCAATATGAGAGACGCCGTAGTGGAGGGCTCCGGAAATTTAGACCACCTGGGGTTCTTTAACGTGCACCCGAATCTGAGCACACGGGCCTACAACATTTCCGCCTCCATCGGAAATGCAGCTGCCGCAGCCGGGATTTGAACCCGCGCCCTGCGGGTCAGCAGCCGAGTACCTTAGCCACTAGACCACCGCGGCGGGGCTGAGTGGCACCACTGAAAGCATAGGCGTGTGCATGGAGGGGGGGGCAGAAGTGGCAAGAGGGGGCACAAAGCCAACACAATACATTGACGTTATAGGGAAGGGGGCGAGAGAAAGCGCAAAGACGTCTCCATACATTGACATGACAGGGAGGGCGGCGCTGCGACAAACCTTCATCCCCTTTGAAGGAGAACCATGCACACGCTTATGACTGCGAGCACAATTTAACGGTATTTATGTTATGATAAGGTTCGTGTGCTACTGAAAACAAAAAGCCAGGACCCCCCTGTATCCACACCTGCTTTCGAGGCAGTTATAGGCCAACCATAATGGGTACAGACGTCAGACACTATAGTTTTGCCGACACGTAGCGCCACTTGTTGGCGCAGTTTTGGGTAGCGCAAACGGGCACTATTTGCTGCGCAACCTGGAGCAACTAGCGCGTGAGAAACAACGATTGACCTACATATTACGTGCCTTTCCGCATGAAACACTAAGAGATACGAATTTCTCTCCGCTATATTCGGACGCGTCACCAAAGTGCCATGAAGTATTGGCTGGTTAACTCACCAAAACAACAGCGAAAACAAAAGCAGACGTAACAGCACCGCACTCTAAGAAGAAAGACCTCCGCCAACGTTGATGTTGCATTGCCACGGACGTAAAGGACATCAGTTTTACCGATTTCTGTATTATAGCTTTCGCGAAGCCGAGAATGGCGAGACTACACTCTTAGGAAAACGTAGTAGTATTTGCTATCTTTGGGATAGTAATGGTTTGTCACATATGTTACAACCCAGGTAGTAAGCGCAGTTAGTAACGGTGAGGGTGGTAAGAATTACTATATTTGCTGTTACTACCAGCATTTAGTAACTGTTGCCACCCATGGGTAGTAACATTTAATGGTTTCAACAAAATAGTAGTAACCGTTATTAACCTGTTCATTCATTTTGGCATAATATTTCTTCATTGTTAAAGTTGGTCAATTTATGCTTTCATTACTACACAGCTTTGGGTAAAGTAGCCTGGTGTGCTATGATCGCAAAGAATCTATAGACCTAACACGTTTGCTCATTTTTACGTATACAGCATGAAGTAAGCGTCGGGTATATATATATATATATATATATATATATATATATATATATATATATATATATATATATATATAGCCCCTACTTTGCAGGTGCATGTCTGGCACAGAGGAGCACTTGTGTTTCAGGATGAATTATAACAACTGTGAACCTATAGTAATATATTCTACTACCTGGTTAGGTGCATTCGGGAACGTACAACAAGACTTTTAAGCAGCCTTATTTATAAAAATTATATGTAATATCTATTTATTATAGAAGAGTCACAAAAAGGCGGTATGTACAGTGGTTGAAACAAGGTACTGAACTTATCCTCAGTGCATTTCAATGCTTCATAGGGCTAGTATATCAGAGGTGAAAAGGTAATAATCGTTCTTGGGGTTTGACACGCCAAAACAATGACAATATTTAGAGACACGCCGCAGTGGATTAGTTATGCCCATCCTCGTGGCTAATTGTGACCATCTGGTTATTTTCGTTTACCAGTCTCGTTCATTTGCTGTAATTTACTAGGTTTGTTGTGATTGTCTATTACAACGCGTGTAGCATTTGCTTATGGCTCGTTAACTTTTGCTTCTCCGATTGGACAATATCAGAATGACATTTACATATCCCGATTGCGTAATATAAAACAAATTGTATTTTTTATGTATGGATATCTTTTGCGTCCTGAATCCGCAGTGTCTGCATGACACTGCGAAATCAGGGCGTAGTTGAAGTATATATAAACATTCTGGAAGAAATCTACAGGGGATCAACTGCTACCATAGTGTTTCATAAAGAAAGCAACAAAATACCAATCAAAATGATGTAAGGCGGGGGGTTAAAATCTCCCCAATGCTATTTACCGCGTGCTTACAGGAGGTTTTCAGATGACAAGAATGGGAACAGTTGATTGATTTGTGGGGTTTAACGTCCCAAAACCACCATGTGATTATGAGAGACACCGTAGTGGAGGGCTCCGGAAATTTTGACCACCTGGGGTTCTTTAACGTGCATCCAAATCTGAGTACACGGGCCTACAACATTTCCGCCTCCTTCGGAATAGCAGCCGCCACAGCCGGGATTTGATCCCGCGACCTGAGGGTCAGCAGACGAGTACCTTAGCCACTAGACCACCGTGGTGGGGCAGAATAGGAACAGTTAGGGATAAGAGTTATTGGAGAGTACCTTAGTAACCTGCTCTTCGCCGATGACATTGCATTGCTGAGTAACTCAGGGGACGAATCGCAACTCATGATTACGGAGTTAGACAAGGAGAGCAGAAAGGTGGGTCCTAAAATTATTCTGCAAAAAACTAAAGTAATGTACAACAACCTCGGAAAAGAGCAGCGCTTCGAGATAGGTAATAGTGCACTTGAAGTTGTAAAAGACTATGTCTACTTAGGGCAGGTAATAACCGCAGAGCCGAACCACGAGATTGAAGTAACTAGAAGAATAAGAATGGGGTGGAGCACATTCGGCAAGCCCTCTCAAATTATTACAGGTAGATTGCCACCATCCCTCAAGAGGAAGGTACATAACAGCTGTATGTTGCCAGTACTTAGCTACGCAGCAGAAACCTGGAGACTTACAAAGAAGGTTTAGCTTAAATTGAGGACGACGCAGCGAGCAATGGAAAAAAATGGTAGGTGTAAGCTCAAGAGACAAGAAGAGAGCAGAGTGGATTAGGCGACAAACGGGGGTTAGGGGTATCATAGTTGAAATAAAGAAGAAAAAATGGACAAGGGCCGGGAATGTAGCGTGTAGACAGAATAACCGCTGGCCATTAAGGGTAACAAGCTGGATTACCAGAGAAGGGAAGCGGGTTAGGGGGAGACAGAAAGTTAGGTGGGCCGATGAGATAGAAGTTTGCAGGTTGTAAGGTCTGGCGGTGCAGGCCATGGAAGCGAGTCTTCTCGGTCTTGAAAGTGCGCGCTTCCCAAAAAGCCGATTCTCGGGAAACGATAATCTTGGCGTAAGCGCGCCCCCTCTGGCAAGAATAACGCGGTCAGTCGTGGCTTCTAGAAACCCTATAAAGGGTCCCTGGACTGTGGAATGCCGGCGGGTGACGTGCGAACAGTGCATAGCCACCCATCCGTCAGGTTTAGAGTCCACGGGACGGCTGTCGTGCTGGACAGCGTAGTCATCCCGCGGTAATGGAGGGGGCCCGCAGCCGAACGGCGCCACCATTGTGTGCGTTCGCACAGTTCGCGGAACGTGGTGTGCAGGCCCGTCCGTTCGTCTCTCTCTTTCCGACCGAGCAGTCGAGTGCGGGAAGAAGAGAGGGAGAGGAGGGGACGGCAACAAGTGTGTTGTCTGAACAGTAAACAGACTAAATTGCTTTGGTTGGCCGGGAGGAGAATCGGGAGGGGCAACCGAGGTATTAAAACCTGGCTTCCAAGTCCTCGCGGTTCTTCTGGTCGCAACAAGGAGTGCTCTGCACTATCGGCTCTGCCGAGGCAACATGCGACGGTTCCGGCGGTCAAGTCTTGTAAATATGTACATAAGTTTGTGTATATAAAATCGAGTTGTTGTCACGTTTGAGATATGCTGGCTTCCATCTCTGAACAAGCAGCAGCAGCCACGAGAACACAAGACGGACACCGAGAAGCAGCCAACCTTCCACTCCTTTCTATAGCAACAGCCGCTACGCGGCTGGGAGAGCTCTGCTCAAGGGAACAGAGGGAGTGGGTAGGAGGTTTAGTTTTACTCAGGTATAAATTGGCAGCAGCAAGCACAGGACCGGGTAAACTAGCGGAACATCGGAGAGGCCTTTGTCCTGCAGTGGACGTAGTCAGGCTGATGATGATGATGATGATGTTGATGATGATGACGATGATAATCTTTTGCGTCATTTTTTTAGATGCGGAAGCATCTTATACTCGCGCCTTGTAGTGCGCCGTCCGCGCCGTCCGCACCGCTTCTCGAACATTTGACAGCTGACGCGCTCGCATGCGCCGTCGCGCCGTCGCCCACCATCTGTGCCGCGCGCGCTTCTCCTTCGAGAACATTCGACAGCTGACAGCGCATGCGCCGTCGCGCCGTCGCCATCTGTGCCGCGCGCGCGCTTCTCCTTCGAGAACATTCAACAGCTGACAGTGCATGCGCCGTCGCGCTGTATATATACTCAAGGTCAGCGCTTGCTCGCTCAGTTGCTGCTCGTCGGTTGGTTTGTACGGCGCGTCGACGTCCAAGGTCGCGGTGAAATGAATTCCAACGAATCCACAAACACAATGATCGACGTCCCTTCGACCAGCGCCGTCCTTTCGCATACGTGTGTACGTGTTCACTCATTTAACACCCCCTCCTACAACCACCTCAACCAATTTAGCCATCGACCCAAGTAAGTCGCAATTTAACACCCCATTTCACAACCACGTTAACCAATTTAGCCATCGACCCAAGTAAGTCGCACTTTAACACCCCGTTAACCAATTATATGCTCCGCATCCTCCTCAGTGTTCCCCCGAGGGAAGCTGCGGGCAATTTTTTTCGTTTGTAGATTTGGCGAGATGATTTTTTTCGTTAAATATCAGAATCAGAACCACACACTATTTTGGATTAGATAGTCCACAGCCTGGCGGCAACAAGGTAGTAATGGGGCAAGTAAGGTAGCAAGGGCTAAAATACTACCTATTCAATTCCAGTTATTAACTGTTTACTAACGTAAGTAGTAAACAGGTCGCACAAAGCTAGTAACGGTTGCAGCTAGTAACTGTTTACTAACATAGGTAGTAAACAGGTAGCAAAACGGTAGTGATGGCTCAAGAAAGGTAATAACTACTGTATTTACTACCCGTAACTTTGTAGTTGCTACCTTTTTACCAACTTTTTTTAGGAGTGCACTGGATACGGGCCGTTGCGAATGCCTTGAGTAACCAAATCGCTCACGTTCCCTACCGCCGGTCGCATGAGAAAGTGTGATGATATAGGACTAGTGTTATTGTTTACGCAACTACAAAGACGAAAATCGCCGTGACCATCTGATAAACCGAGTATCGGGAGATACCTTGCTCGCGTACGTACTTCTTCGCTTTGGCATCATGCATGTGCCAAAATTTAACGCATTTAAGCCCTACAGAACGCACGTAGGAATGCTCGCCTCAAACTCGATGTCATGTGATGCTTGGTTGCACTCAAATTGCTAGTCCCAGCACGCCAAACTATTTGAAACATCTTTTGCATTGCGCCCGCAGTTCGCTTTGATGAGCTTCCCACTTTTCTGGAGCGAAGTTCGATTGACGGAAGAAGCTTGCCAGGTGCTTGATTTTCAGGAAATCTGGCCTTACACCAACAAAAGAGGATGGTCTATATAGGAACGTTCGCTTTTGGAAGGCAATCTATGCACTACCCATTTATGACTAGCGCGGCGATGAGAGTGCAGGTGGCGGTGCTTGTCGCAGAGCCGCCTGAGCAGAGCCTAGCGTTTATGGCTACTGCACAACACGGAGGAACCGTCTCGGTATGTGTGTGCTTCCTACTTTCCTACCTCTCTCTTCCCCTGTCCTATCTCTCTCTTCACCAACTTTCTCTACTTTTTCTACTTTCAAACTCCCCCATCTCTTTTCGCTTACAGGGCAGCATACTGGTTATTTAAAAATGGTTGAAATATCTTTGTCTTTCCTCTTCTTTCTGTTTCGTTATTCTCCGTTCCCCAACCGGAGCTGAAAAACTTCTAGAAGTCATCATCATCATCATCAGCCTGACAATGCCCACTGTAGGGCAAAGACCTCTCCTATAATCCACCAATCAACCCAGTCTTGTGGTTTCCGTTGCCACGTTGTACCCGCAAACTTTTTTAATCTCATCGGCCTAGTTAGCTTTTTGTATCCCTTTTTTGCGTTTGCATTTTCTGGAAATTCAGTCAGTTACCCCTAATGACCATCGGTTATCCTGCCTACGTGCTACATGTCTGGCCCATGTTCGTTTTTTTTTTATTTAAACTATGATATCCCTAACCCCTGTTTGCCCCCGATCCACTATGCTCTCTTCTTGTCTCGTAAGGTTACACCTATCATTTTCCTTTCTATCGCTCGCTTAGCTTAACCCTCTTTGTAAGCCTCCAGTTTATGTTCTGTAGGTAAGCACTGACAAGATGCAGCTGTTAAATACCGTCCTCTTCAGCGTTCGTGGCAGATTACCATTCATGATTTGAGTATACTCAATGTGAGTATTCGAATGTGATCCATCCCATCCTTATTCTTCTAGTTATCTCACTCTCATGGTTCGGCTCTGCGGTAACTACCTGTCCTAAGTAGACATATTTCTTTACAACTTTCATCATCCCTTCATATGTCGCAAAGTGCTGTTCTTTGTCGAGATGGTTGCACATTAGTTCAGTTTTGTGTATATTATTTTCAGACCAACTTTTCTGCTTTTCGTGTCCAGTTCAGTAATCAATCGTCCCCTGAGTTACTCATCAAGGCAATGTTATCAGCGAATCGCAGGTTGCTAACGTACTCTATGTTAACTCTTATTCCTAACTATTCCCAATCTACGGTCCTGAATACCTCCTGTTAACACGTGGTGAAGCGCATTGAAGAAATTGTGTCTTCATGTTTTATACCATTTTTATTGGGGTTCTGTGACTTTTTATGCAGAATAATGGTGGCTGTAGATCCTTTGTATATTTATTCCAGTATGTTTATGTAGGGTTCTTCGAAGCCGTAATTCTTTAATGCCCGCATAACTGCCGATGTCTCGACTGAGTCAAACGCCTTCTCGTAATCCATGAAAGCTATGTATAGGGGTTGGTTGTATTCAGCGCATTTCTATATTTCCTGATTGATAGTATGATTATGGACTATTGTGTAGTAGCCAGTACGAAATCTTGCTTGGTCCTTTGTTTAAGTCAACTATAATATCGCCTTCATTCTATTAGCGCTCTTTTTGTAAATAGTTTGTGGAAAACGGACAGTAAGTTGATTATCCTGTAATTTTTCAAGTCCTTGACGTCTCCTTTCTTATGAATTAAGATGATGTTGGCGTTTTTCCAAGATTCTGCACCCTTCCTGTCAAGAGACACTTTGTATACAAGGTGGCTAATTATTCTAACACAATTTGTCCGCCATCTTTCAGGAGGTGCGTTGTTGCCTTAGTCTCACCAGCGGCTTTGCCTCTGGATTCCTTCTAGCGCTTGCCTTACTTCTCCTGTCGTCACTGGCAGGATGTCGAGTTCCTCCGGTCCATTGTTGTTTCTCACAATATTATCCTGCTGCTTCTGACTTCTGCAGAGCTCTCTGTAGAACTCCTTCGCCATCTCCACTATCCTATTCATATTGGTTATGACATTGCCTTCCCTGTTCCTCAATGCATACATCCGGTTTTTGCCTATGCACAAGTTAGCCTTCGTAGCTTTCAGCCTTCTGTCGCTTTTTACAGCCTGCTCAATTCTTTCCGTATTATACCTCCTGATGTCAGCTACCTTACGCCTATTAACTTCGAAGGCTCAACCAGCTCTAATTTGTCGGGTGCGTTTGAATTTTTCATCGTTTGTCGTCTCTTAAGATTTTTGTTTCGTTTCCTGAGATAGTTTGCCAGTTTCCTCTGTAGTGACTGTACCTCCAACTTCAATTGCACACTCTTTTATGACACTAGTGAAGTTCTCATTCATTGTGTCAACGCTAACGTAGGTTATCTCGTTTAGTGCCTGGAATCTATTCTGAAGCGAAACTCTGAACTTCTGTATTTTCTCTCTCACCGCCAGTTCATCTTGCGTATCAGCTTATGCCTTTGCTTTTTTTTTAAATCTTAGTGCATACGAAGTCTCACCATTCTACGGTAGCTGTATCTGTTCTTGCTAACTGCTTCTACATTCTGTAGAATGTCTGGGTATGCACACAGAATGACGTGTAATTTTAGTTTTGACATTAGAGCTTCACCTTGTCCACTTACGGTCAGGCCGTTTTCTGAAAAAGTTATTCAAGATCTGTGAATCATTACGTTCTGCGAACCTTATCAACAACTCCCCTCTGGCATTTCTAGAGCCAATGCCATATTCCCCCACTGCATGGTCTCGGGCCTGTTTATTGCCTATTTTTGTCCATCTGAATAGTATACTTTGTCTTTACTTTGATAATGGCTTACTATGCGTGTTCATAAAAGCGTTAAATTGAATTATCATCATGACTTGATGCAGGCGCGCAGGCCTGTACCAACTACTTCTTGTACATTTTGCTAACCTAATTATGATACTTGCCACCCTCTCACTGATGCAATAGTATTCCTCTAGGTTGCTAGCGATATTCTTGTGTATAAGAAACCCCACCTCTAGTTTCTTTCTGTTAACTAATCCACTGTGGCATAGGACATGTCCGTTATTCAGCACTGCAAAGCTTCATGTGTCCTCTTAACTTCGCTGAGCCTTATTACATCCCATTTAACACCTATTCCTTTAATTGCACAGCTAGACTAGCCTCACTACATAGCGTTTAAGGCAGCCAAATTCAGATTCCAATGGCGGTCTGTGAGGACCCAGGGATTCTTAGCACCCTCCGCTGCGTCACAGGTCTCACCGCCGCTTTGGACAGTTGCTTCGCAGGCGCTGGATACTGAGGGCCAAAAGTTAATTGCTGTGTTCATGGGAAGTCGGAGCCAGGTACTGCACCAGGGTGGCCAATCCTGCTCCAGTGAGGGAGGGCATTACCGGCAGCTGGTCGCCATGCAGTTGAGGCCGCACCCCAGACCACTTTTTGTTCTTTTTTAACAATTTCCTTCTCGCACATTTTAAGTGAATATACGACTGGGAATGGTCCGACATCTCCATTCGAACAGATTTTTGTCATAGCATGCTAGGCTGCTGTGCTAGCTCTAAGTAGGGGGCTCTGTTGCACTTTTTTTAGCAATAGAATACCACCTGACCGCCTATAAACTCCCAAATTCATCTGACTCTTAGCTCGTCTCGCCTTCTTTTCTTAACTGTTTGAAAATCTATTTTCCTAAAAAAATCACCCTGCATGGTTTAGAACTTCTGACTTTGCGAGCTTAGGCCGGATCAGTGCCTTAATTGGATGACCCTCTTTCTCACGCGTCTGTTCTCTGCTAACTTCTTCTTGCCTCGCTCAATTTGACAGTGTTTGCAATCCCATCAACCGACGAGTTGGGCGCACCTGTTTTGCAACAAATCGGCCACTTCCATGTTATTTTTACGTTAAACGTATACGTCACGGGTGGTTGGAGTGCATGAAAGTTAAACGCGAAAAGTTTCTAACTGCTAAATAATGGGCAGGCGCTGCCTGTAAGGGTACATCCTATTTTGCTGAAGCGTTGGGGTAGTAATTGAAAACTCTGGTAAATTGATATAGAAGTAGACAATAGCCCCCAGACCGGAGTCAGCTATAGGTATTAGTAATTACATCTACGGTTAGTCTAATAATGTAAAATAGTGGATAAAAAGGTAAGAGCGAATTATTTCTTGTTCTAGAAAGCGGCTAAAAGCAAAAAAGACTTCGTACAAGAGCAATGTCGTGCTCGCATCGCTCACCACAAAGCGTCAACTTTAATTGCAATACTCAACGGTGCTCGGCACCCACTCTTGCACACAACGATATGTCCACGTGACACGTTCGGCTCGCGCATGCTTCTGGCTATTTTCCTACGTTTGTTGAACGTAACTGGTGCTGATGGGCACTAATTCATCAGAATAAATATTTTAAAGGCCTGTTTATTTTGACAGCGTACAAGTATATTAGGTGCCGGAGGTAACGTAGCGTAGCACTTTAATATTATAATATTACAAATAATATTCGCGTAATTACACCTTGTTAAACAGGCGCATTGCAAAAAGCTAGCAACATTGAATAAAAGAGCTATTGCACAACTAAGCGTGTGCAAACTTACGTAGTAAAAAGGTCACCAAAGAAAATAAATGCTCGAGAAAGTTAGCGACAGCTTCTTTTACTGACTGTATGCTTGTGGTTTCAAGCTCTCTGCCATTTTTTTCCTTTTTTAGAATGTAAACTTAAGGACAGTAATTCAGCCGCGAACAGACATGGATTTGCTCGAATGCCGTTCTTAACGAACTCCTCAATATGCAAGAGTGTGGGCCGCGTCCGTCAACCTACGTTGCGGATAAATTTAAAAAATATGAGCTCGAATTTCACGCAAAAGGCTGCATGAACACTTTCACGTATATTTGAGCCTTGCGAGCGTTACGTAATAGAAAGCGACATACTGCAACACGCAAAACTTCGATTATCACTATATGTTTAAAGAATCGTGCCAACGCGGATGCAAACACCGACACACGTAGATCCCCTGCAAACAAAAGACGTCTGATGGTAGTCATAACATTTAATAATTCCATAGTTGTTGAAATTGAAGTGTACCGCTTGTGAAACTGTTTTAGACACGTTAACATCAATATGTCGCAGTGAATAAGCGTGCTAAAACAATAAACACAAGTTAACAACACGTCCCAGCTTGCGCGCCTTAGACACGATCAACACTTACAGCCAACCGATCCCGTCTTCGTGCAACAGTTATTAAACCAAAATTTATTACAGGCGGGGCCCCCTTCTCACACCACCGACGTCAGAGGTGGGTGTCACACACCTCAGTTTAACTCCTTCGCCAAATTCAAGCTCTATTTGCATACTATGCTTCACACTCCAGACAAAAGGAAAGTAGTATCTCGCGCTTAACTGTGCACAACTTTGCCTATATTCTAATGATATGTTCGTCAGTAGTCTTTGATGCGAATGAGTATTAGCAACATAAGACCAGTTTCATTCAGGCTAATGAGTCAAATACATGGGTTGATCGAGAAGGTCCTGAGGTCGTGAAATCTTATACAACTCGGATCTATCCACGCACAACACTTTATAGGCTATTCAGACTGTACTTTCATGTTCGACAACGAGGCGATCTACGACATCTGCAGCCGCAGCCTCGACATTAAGAGGCCGACCTACACAAATCTAAGCAGGCTCATCGTCCAGTCAGTCTCCTCCATCAGTGCCTCTCCTTGGTTCGATGGCGCCCTGAACGTCAACTTGACGTAGTTACAGACCATCTTGGTATCATACCCTCGCATCCACTTACCCCTCGTGAGTTATGCTCCGGCAATTTTTTGCAGAAAACGCATACCACTAGCAGCTTACGGTCCCTGAGATCACGGAAGCCTGCTTCATGCCCGCCCACCAGATTGCTAAGTGCGATCCTCGCGGCGTAAAGTATATGGCCTGCTGTCTTGTGTACCATTGCGACGTTGTGACAAATGATGTAAACGAAGCGATTGCGACTATCAAGACAATGCGCACAATCAAGTTTGTAGTCTCGCCCCGCCCCCTAAATTTAAGGTGCGTTTGCTGCTGCTGTACTGTGGCTCAAGCAATTATAAAGACCGGGAAATTATCAAGAGGCTAAATGTCAATGATAACTAATTATAAGGACAAGGAACCCGAAAGATGTCATTTGTGATTCTAGGCATCGAACTTAGGGAAACGTTGGGAGAGTAGTGAAAACTGTAGTGGAAACTGAGAATGAGGACAAATAAAAGTTTTACTTTCTCTCTTTTCTCTCTTTTTCCCTTCTCAGGTCAAGCTCATGTTATTTTTTGTTAAGCGCTAGAATGAAACAGCTGAGGAAGCCATGTATTAAATTGGGCCTGTTCAAAATTGTCAGGGTGTCTGAGAAGACATATTAATGCCATTTCACCTTTTCAACACAATGTGTCCAAAACAAAATATGAAACTACACTTGTCTTCTCTGACATGAAACGATACGATGCCCAGGATAGATGAACTGAGATGAATGATATAAGAACACGAAACGAAAACCTTGTGCTCTAAAACCCCATATATATATATATATATATATAAGTCAAGTAGATCCTCCAAGAGAACGGTAACAACGGAAGTGTTTAATTCGACAGTTTCGGCCAGAGTCTGGCCTTCATCAGGAGTCATGGTACATTCTGTTTGCGCTCACATTTATAGTATTTTGGGTAAAAAATGAGGGAAAGAACGAAAAAAACAGAAAGAAAGAAAGAGTTTGAAAAACGAGAGAGGAAAGGATATCCAGAAAGTTCCAGGTTCCACTGTGCTTCGCGAGTGGCGTCGTCAGTGTGTATTTTCTTAGTATTGCGTTCAGTGCAGTTTGGTGGCGGTCCCTTTATTGTAAACGGGGCCTGGCTGAGGTAAGGGCTTGCGTGTCGCGAAAAATGCTTTTTTTATTATTATTTTTTATTTTTTAAAGACCGTCACTAATTCGGCGTCGGAGACAGCGTTCCGAGGCTCCAGGAAGTCGGCGCGGGAGAAAATGTTTCTTAAGGCGCTGTCTGTCGTTTTGAATGCTATTTTGCTCTGCGAATCCGCGTTTGGGGGTTTTAATTGTGTATGGGGTGGCCCTTCTATATGTCGGGCTTTGTTGTCGAAATGCGGGAAGGGTTTCCAAACTGCGAGAAAGGACGTTTGAAGTGATTGCTATTTTGTACTGGGAAACCGCGTTCGGGGCGTTTAGTTGTGTATGTGGATGTCGGGCTTTGTTGCCAAAATCGGGGAGAGGTTGCCAAAGGGCGAGAAAGGACGTTTGAAGTGATTGCATTTTGTTCTGGGAATCCACGTTCGGGGCTTTTAGTTGTGCATGCGGTGACCCTTCGACAAGTCGGGCTTACAACTATTGTTCGGTTATTCAGAGAAATAGAAATAGACGACAGTGGTTCACTGAAACACGCAAAGATATTTGTAGTTGTCCAGTCCTCGTCGCCGCCACAGTGCCGCGAAATCTTGAATTGTTATGATTACAATTATAAACTTATATATACACACATACACCCACATACATATGCGCATATACATAAGTACATGTACACATATAAATGTATATGTATATATTATAGTGCTTTGATTGCTGCAAGTGTACCCGGACTTTCATTTATGCCTTTTTCGAGGGTGTTAAATCGGTGTATGAGGTATGATTCACGTTGTTCACGTTCCCGGTTTGATTTAAATCCTGTTTCTAAAAGTGTGACTGACAATTTGTCGAAGGAGTGGCCGGGAAGGTTAAGGTGTTTTGATAGAGGTAGATTCGGCGCTGATTTCGCGTGGGCTCTGTGATTATTGAAACGAATCCTAAAGGGTGTTTCCGTTTGTCCGATGTATTGCATGCCGCACACGTTGCATTCAAGTAGATATACCACATTAGAGGAATCGCATGTTAGATTTCCTCGTATGTTAATTGAAAAGTTGGATTGTGTGCTGCTTGCCTTGCTTGTATCTCGCATCGCTTTGCATACAAAACATCGAGGCTTCAGACAAGGTCGGCATGAACTGTCGGAAGTTGAAGTATTGATTTGGGAGTTTACAAGTGTGTCTTTGAGGTTGCGTGTTCGTCGGTAAACGACGCCAGGAGCCGATGGGAATGCACGTTTTAGACGTTCACTTTGTTCCAGTATGTTGTAATGTCGTTTAAGGATTTTGTTAACGTTGGGGAAATTCGTGCTGTATGTTAAACATAGGTGTGTCTGTTGCAGGTTGTGTTGTGGTGGCCGCTTCATCAGAAGGTCATCACGCTGAAGTTTTCTAGCTTTTTGAATAGCGTCATCAATCACATGTGGAGGATATTTCTGTTTTTCGAGCACGAGTTTGAGCTTTTGTGAGCTCGCGTGGAAGTCAGTGTCTTTTGAGCAAATTCGCTTAAAACGGTGGGCCTGGCCGTATGGAATGCTGTTTTTACAATGGCGTGGATGATCACTTTGGTAATGGAGGTACTGTTGTCGATCTGTTGGTTTGCGGTAGAGGGTTGTGGAAAGTTTATCATCTTCTATTATTATGGTAACGTCAAGGAAATTTACGGTTACTTGTGAGTAGGTGTGTGTGAAGTGTATGTTTGGATGCACAGTATTGTAAGTATCGATAAAGTTTAGCAGTTCATCCTCGCTGTGAGTCCAAATAAGAAAAATATCGTCAATGTACCGCCTGTATAGGAGTGGTTTCAAGGGAGTTTGGGACAAAAATTCGGTTTCTAGTTTTCCCATGAAAATGTTAGCATAGTTTGGTGCGAGTTTGGTACCCATGGCGGTGCCGCTGATTTGTCGAAAGTACTCTTGGTTGAACTCGAATGAGTTCAGTTCTAATACAAGTCTTGTGAGGCTTGCGATGGCAGAGAAATCTGGGGTGTCAGGTTGTCTATGGTTTGTGTATGTGTTTTTTAATGCCGCTATGCCATCATCGTGGGGAATATTTGTATAAAGTGAAGACACATCAAGAGTAACTAAGTATGAGTGTTTCGGAATGCGCAGGTCTGCAATATCTCGAAGAAAATGTGAGGTGTCTTTTACGTACGACCCGAGAGTGCAAGGAATGTGGCCTATTAATTTGTCTACGTACCCTGATATGGGCTCGGTTACTGTGCCTATACCTGAAATGATTGGTCGGCCTGGATTACCGGGTTTATGAATTTTTGGGAGTATGTAGAAGCGCCCTGGACGAGGGTGTACTGGCCGCATTAATTTGTGCTCACTGCGTGTTATTCTTCCCTCGTCCAACAGCTTCTTCAGTTCTGTTGCTACAATACGCGTGTATTTCTCTGTCGGGTCCCCTGGGAGGCGTTCGTAGAATTTTAAGTCGTTTAGTTGACGGTATGCTTCTTGTAGGTAGTCGGTTGTATTTAGGACTACAATTGCCCCTCCTTTGTCAGCGGGCTTTATTATTATATCAGTCCTAGATGTTAGGTTTTGCATACTCTTTTTCTCGGATTTTGTCATGTTTTCCCGCTTTCCCTTCTGTCTGTGATACTCCTGTAATATATCTTTCTGGACCGCGTTAATATATAAGTCCAGACACTTGTCTCGATGACTATTTGGTGTCCAATCGCTTGTTTGGTGGCGGGGAGTCTTTGGAATGTTAGACGGCTTGTCCAAGAAATATTCGTGCAGCCTCAATTTTCTAGCGAAGTTGTCGAGGTCTCGGAGTAAGTGAAACTCATCGAAAGATTTTTTAGTTGGGCAGAAGTTTAGTCCTTTAGATAATAGTTTTACTTCATCAGTTGACAAACTCGTGTCTGATAGGTTTATAATCGCAGCGTCGTAGTGAGTGTTGATAGGTGTTTTCTTGTTTGTGCCGTGAGTTTCCTCGTGGGTGAATGTGTTGTAGTCATACAGTGTAGCGTCTGGTAGTGTGGGGTTGGAAACATTGTCTCTTTTAAGTTTCTGTATTTTAGTTTTCTTGACCTCTTGGTATTTATTCTGTTCGAACTCTGTTAGTAGGGTGATTTCCTCGTTTGATAGGTGGTTGTTGTCGCGCAGAATGGCGTTGGTCATGTTGGTCAGTTTCTTTACTTGTTTTTCACTGTGGTTGATTGCAATTTCTGTTAGCTTGAGTGATGCTTCTAGAAGGACGTTTTGCCATGCGGCCTGGTTGTTTTCGTCGAGATTTGTGGCGGCAGGGGTGATGGAGAGTGTCATTCCTTTGGGGGCTATTCTAGCATTTAGGTATACTTGCAGCGTCGATCTATGCATTGCATGTCTGATTCGTTTATCCGTGAGTTTTCTTACTTTAAGAAAAGTGGCACTGTAACCGGAGAGCAGAGAGCTGGACTTACAGATTGGAAGTCAGTCTTCTTTTGGGCGCGGGGACGGTACTGCAGAAGTCCGCAGGTTGTAGGTGTGTTGTGCAGGCCTTCGTCGTTGAAAGGATGATCCGGGCGTCGAGCTGTTGGCAGGCGTTGAGCTCCGAGCGAGCGTTGAGGGCAGGATGTCCGTGTTGCTCGATGTTTCTTTGGGTGGGGTCGGCAATAGAGCAACACGCCTCTGTTGGTCGGCAGGTTTCACCTCTTGGGAAGGTGCGGTACTGCTGTCGATGACGGTGGGCTGTATCGGGCGTCGAGGTGTTATACTTTCAACGATCGTTGGGAACTCTGTCGTGGTGTCAGAGGCCTGCAGTGCTCCGGGAACGTGTTGGTGACTTCTGGTTCCCTGGTGATATTCTTCTGTTCGCATTTGGATGGGAGTGGTAGGTTGGGATGACCACCCCGCGGCAGGCTCGAGGTTCCCGCGATATATTGCCCCCTTCAGCGTTTGAGCAATGAGTGCTACCCCCATGAAGCTCGGATGTAGTCCGTCCGCAGCAAGGAAACGTCTGGCTGGCAGTTGGTCGAATTCATAGTCGATGTATGACACCTTGCCCGGTTTCCGGCAGTACGTCTTGATTGTCTCATTAAAGTGACGAGCTTCCCTGTTGAAGCGGTGGACGAATTTCTCGTTGGAACGTTGTAGGCGCCTGTTGGTGGATCGTGGTGGCACACATGAGACAATTAGTCTGTCAAGTTCCGGGCGTCTTTGAAGAGTGTTATTTACCAGGCGGCGAAGGCGGCGAAGGGACTCATCCGGCCCGTACAGTTCCAATTCGCTCGTCCCCACGTGGAAAACGAGCGTGGTTACTGAGCGTGGCACATTTGCCAGCTCATCTTCAATATCGAAAGTGGATGCTCCGCGGATCGTTATGAATGCCGGTGTTGACTTGTCGTAGGGGTTGAAGTGTCGATGAAGGTATCTCGTTTGTGAATTTCCAATGATAGCTGTACTTGGTGCATGTTTAGGAAATTTCCGTGATTCTTTTTCCGCTGGAGGTGCGCCGGTGGCCGGTCTGGAGTAGGCAGGCATGGTGGCGAAAATGGCCGTAGCGTTGCAATAAGTCAAGTAGATCCTCCAAGAGAACGGTAACAACGGAAGTGTTTAATTCGACAGTTTCGGCCAGAGTCTGGCCTTCATCAGGAGTCATGGTACATTCTGTTTGCGCTCACATTTATAGTATTTTGGGTAAAAAATGAGGGAAAGAACGAAAAAAACAGAAAGAAAGAAAGAGTTTGAAAAACGAGAGAGGAAAGGATATCCAGAAAGTTCCAGGTTCCACTGTGCTTCGCGAGTGGCGTCGTCAGTGTGTATTTTCTTAGTATTGCGTTCAGTGCAGTTTGGTGGCGGTCCCTTTATTGTAAACGGGGCCTGGCTGAGGTAAGGGCTTGCGTGTCGCGAAAAATGCTTTTTTTATTATTATTTTTTATTTTTTAAAGACCGTCACTAATTCGGCGTCGGAGACAGCGTTCCGAGGCTCCAGGAAGTCGGCGCGGGAGAAAATGTTTCTTAAGGCGCTGTCTGTCGTTTTGAATGCTATTTTGCTCTGCGAATCCGCGTTTGGGGGTTTTAATTGTGTATGGGGTGGCCCTTCTATATGTCGGGCTTTGTTGTCGAAATGCGGGAAGGGTTTCCAAACTGCGAGAAAGGACGTTTGAAGTGATTGCTATTTTGTACTGGGAAACCGCGTTCGGGGCGTTTAGTTGTGTATGTGGATGTCGGGCTTTGTTGCCAAAATCGGGGAGAGGTTGCCAAAGGGCGAGAAAGGACGTTTGAAGTGATTGCATTTTGTTCTGGGAATCCACGTTCGGGGCTTTTAGTTGTGCATGCGGTGACCCTTCGACAAGTCGGGCTTACAACTATTGTTCGGTTATTCAGAGAAATAGAAATAGACGACAGTGGTTCACTGAAACACGCAAAGATATTTGTAGTTGTCCAGTCCTCGTCGCCGCCACAGTGCCGCGAAATCTTGAATTGTTATGATTACAATTATAAACTTATATATACACACATACACCCACATACATATGCGCATATACATAAGTACATATACACATATAAATGTATATGTATATATTATAGTGCTTTGATTGCTGCAAGTGTACCCGGACTTTCATTTATGCCTTTTTCGAGGGTGTTAAATCGGTGTATGAGGTATGATTCACGTTGTTCACGTTCCCGGTTTGATTTAAATCCTGTTTCTAAAAGTGTGACTGACAATTTGTCGAAGGAGTGGCCGGGAAGGTTAAGGTGTTTTGATAGAGGTAGATTCGGCGCTGATTTCGCGTGGGCTCTGTGATTATTGAAACGAATCCTAAAGGGTGTTTCCGTTTGTCCGATGTATTGCATGCCGCACACGTTGCATTCAAGTAGATATACCACATTAGAGGAATCGCATGTTAGATTTCCTCGTATGTTAATTGAAAAGTTGGATTGTGTGCTGCTTGCCTTGCTTGTATCTCGCATCGCTTTGCATACAAAACATCGAGGCTTCAGACAAGGTCGGCATGAACTGTCGGAAGTTGAAGTATTGATTTGGGAGTTTACAAGTGTGTCTTTGAGGTTGCGTGTTCGTCGGTAAACGACGCCAGGAGCCGATGGGAATGCACGTTTTAGACGTTCACTTTGTTCCAGTATGTTGTAATGTCGTTTAAGGATTTTGTTAACGTTGGGGAAATTCGTGCTGTATGTTAAACATAGGTGTGTCTGTTGCAGGTTGTGTTGTGGTGGCCGCTTCATCAGAAGGTCATCACGCTGAAGTTTTCTAGCTTTTTGAATAGCGTCATCAATCACATGTGGAGGATATTTCTGTTTTTCGAGCACGAGTTTGAGCTTTTGTGAGCTCGCGTGGAAGTCAGTGTCTTTTGAGCAAATTCGCTTAAAACGGTGGGCCTGGCCGTATGGAATGCTGTTTTTACAATGGCGTGGATGATCACTTTGGTAATGGAGGTACTGTTGTCGATCTGTTGGTTTGCGGTAGAGGGTTGTGGAAAGTTTATCATCTTCTATTATTATGGTAACGTCAAGGAAATTTACGGTTACTTGTGAGTAGGTGTGTGTGAAGTGTATGTTTGGATGCACAGTATTGTAAGTATCGATAAAGTTTAGCAGTTCATCCTCGCTGTGAGTCCAAATAAGAAAAATATCGTCAATGTACCGCCTGTATAGGAGTGGTTTCAAGGGAGTTTGGGACAAAAATTCGGTTTCTAGTTTTCCCATGAAAATGTTAGCATAGTTTGGTGCGAGTTTGGTACCCATGGCGGTGCCGCTGATTTGTCGAAAGTACTCTTGGTTGAACTCGAATGAGTTCAGTTCTAATACAAGTCTTGTGAGGCTTGCGATGGCAGAGAAATCTGGGGTGTCAGGTTGTCTATGGTTTGTGTATGTGTTTTTTAATGCCGCTATGCCATCATCGTGGGGAATATTTGTATAAAGTGAAGACACATCAAGAGTAACTAAGTATGAGTGTTTCGGAATGCGCAGGTCTGCAATATCTCGAAGAAAATGTGAGGTGTCTTTTACGTACGACCCGAGAGTGCAAGGAATGTGGCCTATTAATTTGTCTACGTACCCTGATATGGGCTCGGTTACTGTGCCTATACCTGAAATGATTGGTCGGCCTGGATTACCGGGTTTATGAATTTTTGGGAGTATGTAGAAGCGCCCTGGACGAGGGTGTACTGGCCGCATTAATTTGTGCTCACTGCGTGTTATTCTTCCCTCGTCCAACAGCTTCTTCAGTTCTGTTGCTACAATACGCGTGTATTTCTCTGTCGGGTCCCCTGGGAGGCGTTCGTAGAATTTTAAGTCGTTTAGTTGACGGTATGCTTCTTGTAGGTAGTCGGTTGTATTTAGGACTACAATTGCCCCTCCTTTGTCAGCGGGCTTTATTATTATATCAGTCCTAGATGTTAGGTTTTGCATACTCTTTTTCTCGGATTTTGTCATGTTTTCCCGCTTTCCCTTCTGTCTGTGATACTCCTGTAATATATCTTTCTGGACCGCGTTAATATATAAGTCCAGACACTTGTCTCGATGACTATTTGGTGTCCAATCGCTTGTTTGGTGGCGGGGAGTCTTTGGAATGTTAGACGGCTTGTCCAAGAAATATTCGTGCAGCCTCAATTTTCTAGCGAAGTTGTCGAGGTCTCGGAGTAAGTGAAACTCATCGAAAGATTTTTAGTTGGGCAGAAGTTTAGTCCTTTAGATAATAGTTTTACTTCATCAGTTGACAAACTCGTGTCTGATAGGTTTATAATCGCAGCGTCGTAGTGAGTGTTGATAGGTGTTTTCTTGTTTGTGCCGTGAGTTTCCTCGTGGGTGAATGTGTTGTAGTCATACAGTGTAGCGTCTGGTAGTGTGGGGTTGGAAACATTGTCTCTTTTAAGTTTCTGTATTTTAGTTTTCTTGACCTCTTGGTATTTATTCTGTTCGAACTCTGTTAGTAGGGTGATTTCCTCGTTTGATAGGTGGTTGTTGTCGCGCAGAATGGCGTTGGTCATGTTGGTCAGTTTCTTTACTTGTTTTTCACTGTGGTTGATTGCAATTTCTGTTAGCTTGAGTGATGCTTCTAGAAGGACGTTTTGCCATGCGGCCTGGTTGTTTTCGTCGAGATTTGTGGCGGCAGGGGTGATGGAGAGTGTCATTCCTTTGGGGGCTATTCTAGCATTTAGGTATACTTGCAGCGTCGATCTATGCATTGCATGTCTGATTCGTTTATCCGTGAGTTTTCTTACTTTAAGAAAAGTGGCACTGTAACCGGAGAGCAGAGAGCTGGACTTACAGATTGGAAGTCAGTCTTCTTTTGGGCGCGGGGACGGTACTGCAGAAGTCCGCAGGTTGTAGGTGTGTTGTGCAGGCCTTCGTCGTTGAAAGGATGATCCGGGCGTCGAGCTGTTGGCAGGCGTTGAGCTCCGAGCGAGCGTTGAGGGCAGGATGTCCGTGTTGCTCGATGTTTCTTTGGGTGGGGTCGGCAATAGAGCAACACGCCTCTGTTGGTCGGCAGGTTTCACCTCTTGGGAAGGTGCGGTACTGCTGTCGATGACGGTGGGCTGTATCGGGCGTCGAGGTGTTATACTTTCAACGATCGTTGGGAACTCTGTCGTGGTGTCAGAGGCCTGCAGTGCTCCGGGAACGTGTTGGTGACTTCTGGTTCCCTGGTGATATTCTTCTGTTCGCATTTGGATGGGAGTGGTAGGTTGGGATGACCACCCCGCGGCAGGCTCGAGGTTCCCGCGATATATTGCCCCCTTCAGCGTTTGAGCAATGAGTGCTACCCCCATGAAGCTCGGATGTAGTCCGTCCGCAGCAAGGAAACGTCTGGCTGGCAGTTGGTCGAATTCATAGTCGATGTATGACACCTTGCCCGGTTTCCGGCAGTACGTCTTGATTGTCTCATTAAAGTGACGAGCTTCCCTGTTGAAGCGGTGGACGAATTTCTCGTTGGAACGTTGTAGGCGCCTGTTGGTGGATCGTGGTGGCACACATGAGACAATTAGTCTGTCAAGTTCCGGGCGTCTTTGAAGAGTGTTATTTACCAGGCGGCGAAGGCGGCGAAGGGACTCATCCGGCCCGTACAGTTCCAATTCGCTCGTCCCCACGTGGAAAACGAGCGTGGTTACTGAGCGTGGCACATTTGCCAGCTCATCTTCAATATCGAAAGTGGATGCTCCGCGGATCGTTATGAATGCCGGTGTTGACTTGTCGTAGGGGTTGAAGTGTCGATGAAGGTATCTCGTTTGTGAATTTCCAATGATAGCTGTACTTGGTGCATGTTTAGGAAATTTCCGTGATTCTTTTTCCGCTGGAGGTGCGCCGGTGGCCGGTCTGGAGTAGGCAGGCATGGTGGCGAAAATGGCCGTAGCGTTGCAATAAGTCAAGTAGATCCTCCAAGAGAACGGTAACAACGGAAGTGTTTAATTCGACAGTTTCGGCCAGAGTCTGGCCTTCATCAGGAGTCATGGTACATTCTGTTTGCGCTCACATTTATAGTATTTTGGGTAAAAAATGAGGGAAAGAACGAAAAAAACAGAAAGAAAGAAAGAGTTTGAAAAACGAGAGAGGAAAGGATATCCAGAAAGTTCCAGGTTCCACTGTGCTTCGCGAGTGGCGTCGTCAGTGTGTATTTTCTTAGTATTGCGTTCAGTGCAGTTTGGTGGCGGTCCCTTTATTGTAAACGGGGCCTGGCTGAGGTAAGGGCTTGCGTGTCGCGAAAAATGCTTTTTTTATTATTATTTTTTATTTTTTAAAGACCGTCACTAATTCGGCGTCGGAGACAGCGTTCCGAGGCTCCAGGAAGTCGGCGCGGGAGAAAATGTTTCTTAAGGCGCTGTCTGTCGTTTTGAATGCTATTTTGCTCTGCGAATCCGCGTTTGGGGGTTTTAATTGTGTATGGGGTGGCCCTTCTATATGTCGGGCTTTGTTGTCGAAATGCGGGAAGGGTTTCCAAACTGCGAGAAAGGACGTTTGAAGTGATTGCTATTTTGTACTGGGAAACCGCGTTCGGGGCGTTTAGTTGTGTATGTGGATGTCGGGCTTTGTTGCCAAAATCGGGGAGAGGTTGCCAAAAGGGCGAGAAAGGACGTTTGAAGTGATTGCATTTTGTTCTGGGAATCCACGTTCGGGGCTTTTAGTTGTGCATGCGGTGACCCTTCGACAAGTCGGGCTTACAACTATTGTTCGGTTATTCAGAGAAATAGAAATAGACGACAGTGGTTCACTGAAACACGCAAAGATATTTGTAGTTGTCCAGTCCTCGTCGCCGCCACAGTGCCGCGAAATCTTGAATTGTTATGATTACAATTATAAACTTATATATACACACATACACCCACATACATATGCGCATATACATAAGTACATATACACATATAAATGTATATGTATATATTATAGTGCTTTGATTGCTGCAAGTGTACCCGGACTTTCATTTATGCCTTTTTCGAGGGTGTTAAATCGGTGTATGAGGTATGATTCACGTTGTTCACGTTCCCGGTTTGATTTAAATCCTGTTTCTAAAAGTGTGACTGACAATTTGTCGAAGGAGTGGCCGGGAAGGTTAAGGTGTTTTGATAGAGGTAGATTCGGCGCTGATTTCGCGTGGGCTCTGTGATTATTGAAACGAATCCTAAAGGGTGTTTCCGTTTGTCCGATGTATTGCATGCCGCACACGTTGCATTCAAGTAGATATACCACATTAGAGGAATCGCATGTTAGATTTCCTCGTATGTTAATTGAAAAGTTGGATTGTGTGCTGCTTGCCTTGCTTGTATCTCGCATCGCTTTGCATACAAAACATCGAGGCTTCAGACAAGGTCGGCATGAACTGTCGGAAGTTGAAGTATTGATTTGGGAGTTTACAAGTGTGTCTTTGAGGTTGCGTGTTCGTCGGTAAACGACGCCAGGAGCCGATGGGAATGCACGTTTTAGACGTTCACTTTGTTCCAGTATGTTGTAATGTCGTTTAAGGATTTTGTTAACGTTGGGGAAATTCGTGCTGTATGTTAAACATAGGTGTGTCTGTTGCAGGTTGTGTTGTGGTGGCCGCTTCATCAGAAGGTCATCACGCTGAAGTTTTCTAGCTTTTTGAATAGCGTCATCAATCACATGTGGAGGATATTTCTGTTTTTCGAGCACGAGTTTGAGCTTTTGTGAGCTCGCGTGGAAGTCAGTGTCTTTTGAGCAAATTCGCTTAAAACGGTGGGCCTGGCCGTATGGAATGCTGTTTTTACAATGGCGTGGATGATCACTTTGGTAATGGAGGTACTGTTGTCGATCTGTTGGTTTGCGGTAGAGGGTTGTGGAAAGTTTATCATCTTCTATTATTATGGTAACGTCAAGGAAATTTACGGTTACTTGTGAGTAGGTGTGTGTGAAGTGTATGTTTGGATGCACAGTATTGTAAGTATCGATAAAGTTTAGCAGTTCATCCTCGCTGTGAGTCCAAATAAGAAAAATATCGTCAATGTACCGCCTGTATAGGAGTGGTTTCAAGGGAGTTTGGGACAAAAATTCGGTTTCTAGTTTTCCCATGAAAATGTTAGCATAGTTTGGTGCGAGTTTGGTACCCATGGCGGTGCCGCTGATTTGTCGAAAGTACTCTTGGTTGAACTCGAATGAGTTCAGTTCTAATACAAGTCTTGTGAGGCTTGCGATGGCAGAGAAATCTGGGGTGTCAGGTTGTCTATGGTTTGTGTATGTGTTTTTTAATGCCGCTATGCCATCATCGTGGGGAATATTTGTATAAAGTGAAGACACATCAAGAGTAACTAAGTATGAGTGTTTCGGAATGCGCAGGTCTGCAATATCTCGAAGAAAATGTGAGGTGTCTTTTACGTACGACCCGAGAGTGCAAGGAATGTGGCCTATTAATTTGTCTACGTACCCTGATATGGGCTCGGTTACTGTGCCTATACCTGAAATGATTGGTCGGCCTGGATTACCGGGTTTATGAATTTTTGGGAGTATGTAGAAGCGCCCTGGACGAGGGTGTACTGGCCGCATTAATTTGTGCTCACTGCGTGTTATTCTTCCCTCGTCCAACAGCTTCTTCAGTTCTGTTGCTACAATACGCGTGTATTTCTCTGTCGGGTCCCCTGGGAGGCGTTCGTAGAATTTTAAGTCGTTTAGTTGACGGTATGCTTCTTGTAGGTAGTCGGTTGTATTTAGGACTACAATTGCCCCTCCTTTGTCAGCGGGCTTTATTATTATATCAGTCCTAGATGTTAGGTTTTGCATACTCTTTTTCTCGGATTTTGTCATGTTTTCCCGCTTTCCCTTCTGTCTGTGATACTCCTGTAATATATCTTTCTGGACCGCGTTAATATATAAGTCCAGACACTTGTCTCGATGACTATTTGGTGTCCAATCGCTTGTTTGGTGGCGGGGAGTCTTTGGAATGTTAGACGGCTTGTCCAAGAAATATTCGTGCAGCCTCAATTTTCTAGCGAAGTTGTCGAGGTCTCGGAGTAAGTGAAACTCATCGAAAGATTTTCTAGTTGGGCAGAAGTTTAGTCCTTTAGATAATAGTTTTACTTCATCAGTTGACAAACTCGTGTCTGATAGGTTTATAATCGCAGCGTCGTAGTGAGTGTTGATAGGTGTTTTCTTGTTTGTGCCGTGAGTTTCCTCGTGGGTGAATGTGTTGTAGTCATACAGTGTAGCGTCTGGTAGTGTGGGGTTGGAAACATTGTCTCTTTTAAGTTTCTGTATTTTAGTTTTCTTGACCTCTTGGTATTTATTCTGTTCGAACTCTGTTAGTAGGGTGATTTCCTCGTTTGATAGGTGGTTGTTGTCGCGCAGAATGGCGTTGGTCATGTTGGTCAGTTTCTTTACTTGTTTTTCACTGTGGTTGATTGCAATTTCTGTTAGCTTGAGTGATGCTTCTAGAAGGACGTTTTGCCATGCGGCCTGGTTGTTTTCGTCGAGATTTGTGGCGGCAGGGGTGATGGAGAGTGTCATTCCTTTGGGGGCTATTCTAGCATTTAGGTATACTTGCAGCGTCGATCTATGCATTGCATGTCTGATTCGTTTATCCGTGAGTTTTCTTACTTTAAGAAAAGTGGCACTGTAACCGGAGAGCAGAGAGCTGGACTTACAGATTGGAAGTCAGTCTTCTTTTGGGCGCGGGGACGGTACTGCAGAAGTCCGCAGGTTGTAGGTGTGTTGTGCAGGCCTTCGTCGTTGAAAGGATGATCCGGGCGTCGAGCTGCTGGCAGGCGTTGAGCTCCGAGCGAGCGTTGAGGGCAGGATGTCCGTGTTGCTCGATGTTTCTTTGGGTGGGGTCGGCAATAGAGCAACACGCCTCTGTTGGTCGGCAGGTTTCACCTCTTGGGAAGGTGCGGTACTGCTGTCGATGACGGTGGGCTGTATCGGGCGTCGAGGTGTTATACTTTCAACGATCGTTGGGAACTCTGTCGTGGTGTCAGAGGCCTGCAGTGCTCCGGGAACGTGTTGGTGACTTCTGGTTCCCTGGTGATATTCTTCTGTTCGCATTTGGATGGGAGTGGTAGGTTGGGATGACCACCCCGCGGCAGGCTCGAGGTTCCCGCGATATATTGCCCCCTTCAGCGTTTGAGCAATGAGTGCTACCCCCATGAAGCTCGGATGTAGTCCGTCCGCAGCAAGGAAACGTCTGGCTGGCAGTTGGTCGAATTCATAGTCGATGTATGACACCTTGCCCGGTTTCCGGCAGTACGTCTTGATTGTCTCATTAAAGTGACGAGCTTCCCTGTTGAAGCGGTGGACGAATTTCTCGTTGGAACGTTGTAGGCGCCTGTTGGTGGATCGTGGTGGCACACATGAGACAATTAGTCTGTCAAGTTCCGGGCGTCTTTGAAGAGTGTTATTTACCAGGCGGCGAAGGCGGCGAAGGGACTCATCCGGCCCGTACAGTTCCAATTCGCTCGTCCCCACGTGGAAAACGAGCGTGGTTACTGAGCGTGGCACATTTGCCAGCTCATCTTCAATATCGAAAGTGGATGCTCCGCGGATCGTTATGAATGCCGGTGTTGACTTGTCGTAGGGGTTGAAGTGTCGATGAAGGTATCTCGTTTGTGAATTTCCAATGATAGCTGTACTTGGTGCATGTTTAGGAAATTTCCGTGATACTTTTTCCGCTGGAGGTGCGCCGGTGGCCGGTCTGGAGTAGGCAGGCATGGTGGCGAAAATGGCCGTAGCGTTGCAATAAGTCAAGTAGATCCTCCAAGAGAACGGTAACAACGGAAGTGTTTAATTCGACAGTTTCGGCCAGAGTCTGGCCTTCATCAGGAGTCATGGTACATTCTGTTTGCGCTCACATTTATAGTATTTTGGGTAAAAAATGAGAGGGAAAGAACGAAAAAAACAGAAAGAAAGAAAGAGTTTGAAAAACGAGAGAGGAAAGGATATCCAGAAAGTTCCAGGTTCCACTGTGCTTCGCGAGTGGCGTCGTCAGTGTGTATTTTCTTAGTATTGCGTTCAGTGCAGTTTGGTGGCGGTCCCTTTATTGTAAACGGGGCCTGGCTAAGGTAAGGGCTTGCGTGTCGCGAAAAATGCTTTTTTTATTATTATTTTTTATTTTTTAAAGACCGTCACTAATTCGGCGTCGGAGACAGCGTTCCGAGGCTCCAGGAAGTCGGCGCGGGAGAAAATGTTTCTTAAGGCGCTGTCTGTCGTTTTGAATGCTATTTTGCTCTGCGAATCCGCGTTTGGGGGTTTTAATTGTGTATGGGGTGGCCCTTCTATATGTCGGGCTTTGTTGTCGAAATGCGGGAAGGGTTTCCAAACTGCGAGAAAGGACGTTTGAAGTGATTGCTATTTTGTACTGGGAAACCGCGTTCGGGGCGTTTAGTTGTGTATGTGGATGTCGGGCTTTGTTGCCAAAATCGGGGAGAGGTTGCCAAAAGGCGAGAAAGGACGTTTGAAGTGATTGCATTTTGTTCTGGGAATCCACGTTCGGGGCTTTTAGTTGTGCATGCGGTGACCCTTCGACAAGTCGGGCTTACAACTATTGTTCGGTTATTCAGAGAAATAGAAATAGACGACAGTGGTTCACTGAAACACGCAAAGATATTTGTAGTTGTCCAGTCCTCGTCGCCGCCACAGTGCCGCGAAATCTTGAATTGTTATGATTACAATTATAAACTTATATATACACACATACACCCACATACATATGCGCATATACATAAGTACATATACACATATAAATGTATATGTATATATTATAGTGCTTTGATTGCTGCAAGTGTACCCGGACTTTCATTTATGCCTTTTTCGAGGGTGTTAAATCGGTGTATGAGGTATGATTCACGTTGTTCACGTTCCCGGTTTGATTTAAATCCTGTTTCTAAAAGTGTGACTGACAATTTGTCGAAGGAGTGGCCGGGAAGGTTAAGGTGTTTTGATAGAGGTAGATTCGGCGCTGATTTCGCGTGGGCTCTGTGATTATTGAAACGAATCCTAAAGGGTGTTTCCGTTTGTCCGATGTATTGCATGCCGCACACGTTGCATTCAAGTAGATATACCACATTAGAGGAATCGCATGTTAGATTTCCTCGTATGTTAATTGAAAAGTTGGATTGTGTGCTGCTTGCCTTGCTTGTATCTCGCATCGCTTTGCATACAAAACATCGAGGCTTCAGACAAGGTCGGCATGAACTGTCGGAAGTTGAAGTATTGATTTGGGAGTTTACAAGTGTGTCTTTGAGGTTGCGTGTTCGTCGGTAAACGACGCCAGGAGCCGATGGGAATGCACGTTTTAGACGTTCACTTTGTTCCAGTATGTTGTAATGTCGTTTAAGGATTTTGTTAACGTTGGGGAAATTCGTGCTGTATGTTAAACATAGGTGTGTCTGTTGCAGGTTGTGTTGTGGTGGCCGCTTCATCAGAAGGTCATCACGCTGAAGTTTTCTAGCTTTTTGAATAGCGTCATCAATCACATGTGGAGGATATTTCTGTTTTTCGAGCACGAGTTTAAGCTTTTGTGAGCTCGCGTGGAAGTCAGTGTCTTTTGAGCAAATTCGCTTAAAACGGTGGGCCTGGCCGTATGGAATGCTGTTTTTACAATGGCGTGGATGATCACTTTGGTAATGGAGGTACTGTTGTCGATCTGTTGGTTTGCGGTAGAGGGTTGTGGAAAGTTTATCATCTTCTATTATTATGGTAACGTCAAGGAAATTTACGGTTACTTGTGAGTAGGTGTGTGTGAAGTGTATGTTTGGATGCACAGTATTGTAAGTATCGATAAAGTTTAGCAGTTCATCCTCGCTGTGAGTCCAAATAAGAAAAATATCGTCAATGTACCGCCTGTATAGGAGTGGTTTCAAGGGAGTTTGGGACAAAAATTCGGTTTCTAGTTTTCCCATGAAAATGTTAGCATAGTTTGGTGCGAGTTTGGTACCCATGGCGGTGCCGCTGATTTGTCGAAAGTACTCTTGGTTGAACTCGAATGAGTTCAGTTCTAATACAAGTCTTGTGAGGCTTGCGATGGCAGAGAAATCTGGGGTGTCAGGTTGTCTATGGTTTGTGTATGTGTTTTTTAATGCCGCTATGCCATCATCGTGGGGAATATTTGTATAAAGTGAAGACACATCAAGAGTAACTAAGTATGAGTGTTTCGGAATGCGCAGGTCTGCAATATCTCGAAGAAAATGTGAGGTGTCTTTTACGTACGACCCGAGAGTGCAAGGAATGTGGCCTATTAATTTGTCTACGTACCCTGATATGGGCTCGGTTACTGTGCCTATACCTGAAATGATTGGTCGGCCTGGATTACCGGGTTTATGAATTTTTGGGAGTATGTAGAAGCGCCCTGGACGAGGGTGTACTGGCCGCATTAATTTGTGCTCACTGCGTGTTATTCTTCCCTCGTCCAACAGCTTCTTCAGTTCTGTTGCTACAATACGCGTGTATTTCTCTGTCGGGTCCCCTGGGAGGCGTTCGTAGAATTTTAAGTCGTTTAGTTGACGGTATGCTTCTTGTAGGTAGTCGGTTGTATTTAGGACTACAATTGCCCCTCCTTTGTCAGCGGGCTTTATTATTATATCAGTCCTAGATGTTAGGTTTTGCATACTCTTTTTCTCGGATTTTGTCATGTTTTCCCGCTTTCCCTTCTGTCTGTGATACTCCTGTAATATATCTTTCTGGACCGCGTTAATATATAAGTCCAGACACTTGTCTCGATGACTATTTGGTGTCCAATCGCTTGTTTGGTGGCGGGGAGTCTTTGGAATGTTAGACGGCTTGTCCAAGAAATATTCGTGCAGCCTCAATTTTCTAGCGAAGTTGTCGAGGTCTCGGAGTAAGTGAAACTCATCGAAAGATTTTCTAGTTGGGCAGAAGTTTAGTCCTTTAGATAATAGTTTTACTTCATCAGTTGACAAACTCGTGTCTGATAGGTTTATAATCGCAGCGTCGTAGTGAGTGTTGATAGGTGTTTTCTTGTTTGTGCCGTGAGTTTCCTCGTGGGTGAATGTGTTGTAGTCATACAGTTGTAGCGTCTGGTAGTGTGGGGTTGGAAACATTGTCTCTTTTAAGTTTCTGTATTTTAGTTTTCTTGACCTCTTGGTATTTATTCTGTTCGAACTCTGTTAGTAGGGTGATTTCCTCGTTTGATAGGTGGTTGTTGTCGCGCAGAATGGCGTTGGTCATGTTGGTCAGTTTCTTTACTTGTTTTTCACTGTGGTTGATTGCAATTTCTGTTAGCTTGAGTGATGCTTCTAGAAGGACGTTTTGCCATGCGGCCTGGTTGTTTTCGTCGAGATTTGTGGCGGCAGGGGTGATGGAGAGTGTCATTCCTTTGGGGGCTATTCTAGCATTTAGGTATACTTGCAGCGTCGATCTATGCATTGCATGTCTGATTCGTTTATCCGTGAGTTTTCTTACTTTAAGAAAGTGGCACTGTAACCGGAGAGCAGAGAGCTGGACTTACAGATTGGAAGTCAGTCTTCTTTTGGGCGCGGGGACGGTACTGCAGAAGTCCGCAGGTTGTAGGTGTGTTGTGCAGGCCTTCGTCGTTGAAAGGATGATCCGGGCGTCGAGCTGCTGGCAGGCGTTGAGCTCCGAGCGAGCGTTGAGGGCAGGATGTCCGTGTTGCTCGATGTTTCTTTGGGTGGGGTCGGCAATAGAGCAACACGCCTCTGTTGGTCGGCAGGTTTTCACCTCTTGGGAAGGTGCGGTACTGCTGTCGATGACGGTGGGCTGTATCGGGCGTCGAGGTGTTATACTTTCAACGATCGTTGGGAACTCCTGTCGTGGTGTCAGAGGCCTGCAGTGCTCCGGGAACGTGTTGGTGACTTCTGGTTCCCTGGTGATATTCTTCTGTTCGCATTTGGATGGGAGTGGTAGGTTGGGATGACCACCCCGCGGCAGGCTCGAGGTTCCCGCGATATATTGCCCCCTTCAGCGTTTGAGCAATGAGTGCTAACCCCATGAAGCTCGGATGTAGTCCGTCCGCAGCAAGGAAACGTCTGGCTGGCAGTTGGTCGAATTCATAGTCGATGTATGACACCATTGCCCGGTTTCCGGCAGTACGTCTTGATTGTCTCATTAAAGTGACGAGCTTCCCTGTTGAAGCGGTGGACGAATTCTCGTTGGAACGTTGTAGGCGCCTGTTGGTGGATCGTGGTGGCACACATGAGACAATTGTACTGTCAAGTTCCGGGCGTCTTTGAAGAGTGTTATTTACCAGGCGGCGAAGGCGGCGAAGGGACTCATCCGGCCGTACAGTTCCAATTCGCTCGTCCCCACGTGGAAAACGAGCGTGGTTACTGAGCGTGGCACATTTGCCAGCTCATCTTCAAATATCGAAAGTGGATGCTCGCGGATCGTTATGAATGCCGGTGTTGACTTGTCGTAGGGGTTGAAGTGTCGATGAAGGTATCTCGTTTGTGAATTTCCAATGATAGCTGTACTTGGTGCATGTTTAGGAAATTTCCGTGATACTTTTTCCGCTGGAGGTGCGCCGGTGGCCGGTCTGGAGTAGGCAGGCATGGTGGCGAAAATGGCCGTAGCGTTGCAATAAGTCAAGTAGATCCTCCAAGAGAACGGTAACAACGGAAGTGTTTAATTCGACAGTTTCGGCCAGAGTCTGGCCTTCATCAGGAGTCATGGTACATTCTGTTTGCGCTCACATTTATAGTTTTTGGGTAAAAAATGAGGGAAAGAACGAAAAAAACAGAAAGAAAGAAAGAGTTTGAAAAACGAGAGAGGAAAGGATATCCAGAAAGTTCCAGGTTCCACTGTGCTTCGCGAGTGGCGTCGTCAGTGTGTATTTTCTTAGTATTGCGTTCAGTGCAGTTTGGTGGCGGTCCCTTTATTGTAAACGGGGCCTGGCTAAGGTAAGGGCTTGCGTGTCGCGAAAAATGCTTTTTTTTTATTATTATTTTTTATTTTTTAAAGACCGTCACTAATTCGGCGTCGGAGACAGCGTTCCGAGGCTCCAGGAAGTCGGCGCGGGAGAAAATGTTTCTTAAGGCGCTGTCTGTCGTTTTGAATGCTATTTTGCTCTGCGAATCGCGCGTTTGGGGGTTTTAATTGTGTATGGGGTGGCCCTTCTATATGTCGGGCTTTGTTGTCGAAATGCGGGAAGGGTTTCCAAACTGCGAGAAAGGACGTTTGAAGTGTGCTATTTTGTACTGGGAAACCGCGTTGGGGCGTTAGTTGTGTATGTGGATGTCGGGCTTTGTTGCCAAAATCGGGGAGAGGTTGCCAAAGGCGAGAAAGGACGTTTGAAGTGATTGCATTTGTTCTGGGAATCCACGTTCGGGGCTTTTAGTTGTGCATGCGGTGACCCTTCGACAAGTCGGGCTTACAACTATTGTTCGGTTATTCAGAGAAATAGAAATAGACGACAGTGGTTCACTGAAACACGCAAAGATATTTGTAGTTGTCCAGTCCTCGTCGCCGCCACAGCGCGAAATCTTGAATTGTTATGTACAATTATAAACATATATACACACATACACCACATACATATGCGCATATACATAAGTACATATACACATATAAATGTATATGTATATATTATAGTGCTTTGATTGCTGCAAGTGTACCGGACTTTCATTTATGCCTTTTCGAGGGTGTTAAATCGGTGTATGAGGTATGATTCACGTTGTTCACGTTCCCGGTTTGATTTAAATCCTGTTCTAAAAGTGTGACTGACAATTGTCGAAGGAGTGGCCGGGAAGGTTAAGGTGTTTTGATAGAGGTAGATTCGGCGCTGATTTCGCGTGGGCTCTGTGATTATTGAAACGAATCCTAAAGGGTGTTTCCGTTTGTCCGATGTATTGCATGCCGCACACGTTGCATTCAAGTAGATATACCACATTAGAGAATCGCATGTTAGATTTCCTCGTTATTAATTGAAAAGTTGGATTGTGTGCTGCTTGCCTTGCTTGTATCTCGCATCGCTTTGCATACAAAACATCGAGGCTTCAGACAAGGTCGGCATGAACTGTCGGAAGTTGAAGTATTGATTTGGGAGTTTACAAGTGTGTCTTTGAGGTTGCGTGTTCGCGGTAAACGACGCCAGGAGCCGATGGGAATGCACGTTTTAGACGTTCACTTTGTTCCAGTATGTTGTAATGTCGTTTAAGGATTTTGTTAAACGTTGGGGAAATTCGGCTGTATGTTAAACATAGGTGTGTCTGTTG
>WOVY01000517.1:0-20957 GCA_013436015.1 Rhipicephalus annulatus | reverse complement strand
CTATAAGCCGGTACGCACCGATGATCTCACCAGAGAAGGATTGGCCACCCTGGTGCAGTATCTGGCCACCCCCTCCCTAGGCATTCGTCAATTAACTCACGGCCCTCAGTCCCCCACCAGCTGGCGGAGCAACTGACCACGGCGGCGGTCAGATCTGCAAAGCAGCAGAGGGTGCTAGGAATTCTGGATACGGATAGGCCACCATTGGAACTTGAACTTAGCAACGTTTAACGTTAGAAACGTTATCTAGTGAGGGAAGTCTAGCTGTATTATTCGAGGAGCTAGAAGGCATTAAATGGGATATAATAGGGCTGAGTGAGGTTAGGAGGACAGATGAGGCCTATACTGTGCTACAGAATGGGCACGTCATTTGCTATCGGGGCTTGGCAGACAGAAGAGAACTGGGAGTAGAGTTCCTAATTCACAGAAACATAGCTGGCAACATAGAGGATTACTATAGCATTAATGAAAGGGTGGTAGGCATTGTAATTAAACTGAATAAAAGATACAAAATGAAGGTAGTACAGGCTTACGCGCCTACATCCAGCCATGATGACGCTTCAGTTGAAAGCTTCTATGAAGACGTGGAATCGGCAATGAGTAAGGTGAAAACACAGTATACTATAGTAATGGGCGACTTTAATGCAAAGGTAGGGAAGAAGCAGGCTGGAGACCAGGCAGTAGGAGATTATGGCATCGGCACTAGAAACGCCAGAGGAGAGCTACTAGTAGAATTCGCAGAACGCAATAATCTGCGTATTTTGAATACCTTCTACCGAAAACGAGAAAACCGCAAGTGGACATGGAGGAGCCCTAATGGCGTAAATAAGAACGAAATAGACTTTATAATGACTGCACACCCAGGAGTCGTGCAGGATGTGGAAGTGGTTGGCAAGGTAAGATGCAGTGACCATAGAATGGTACGGGCTCGAATCCGCCTAGACTTGAAGAAGGAACGACAGAAACTGATACGCAAGAAGCAAATCAATGAGCTAGCACTGAGAGGGAAAGTACAGGAATTCAGAGTGTCACTGCAGAACAGGTACTCTGCTCTTAGCGAGGAAACCAACCTTAGCGTAGATACAATGAATGATAATCTGACGAGTATCATCACGGAGTGTGCAGTGGAAGTTGGAGGCAGGGTAGCTAGACAGGACACCGGCAAGCTTCCCAGGAAACGAAGAACCTAATTAAGAAGCGTCAAATCATGAAAGTGTCAAGTACAACAGACAAAATAGAACTGGCAGAGCTTTCGAAGCTGATTAATAGACGTAAAGTATGCGATGTAAGAAGGTATAACATGGAGAGAATTGAGCACGCTCTGAAAAACGGAGGAAGCGTCAAAGCAGTGAAGAGGAAACTTGGGATAGGCAAAAGGCGGATGTATGCACTAAGGGACAAAGAAGGCAAATTAACTACCAATATGGATAGGATAGTTAAAATAGCGGAGGAGTTTTACAGAGATCTGTACAGTAGCCGAGACAACCACGACCTTAATACTATAAGAACTAGCAGTAACCCAGACGACACCCCACCGGTAATGATAGAAGAAGTCAGAAAAGCTTTGGAGAGCATGCACAGAGGCAAAGCTGCTGGTGAGGATCAAGTAACATCAGATCTGCTGAAAGATGGAGGACAGATTGTGTTAGAAAAACTAGCCACTCTATTTACGAGGTGTCTCCTGACGGGAAAAGTACCAGAGTCTTGGAAGAACGCTAACATCATCTTAATACATAAGAAAGGAGATGACAAGGACTTGAAGAATTACAGGCCGATCAGCTTGCTCTCTGTAGTATACAAGCTATTTACAAAGGTAATTGCTAGCAGAGTAAAGAAAACATTAGAATTCAATCAACCAAAGGAACAAGCAGGATTTAGAACAGGCTACTCAACAATTGACCACATTCATACTATCAATCAGGTAATAGAGAAATGCTCAGAGTATAACCAACCACTATACATAGCCTTCATAGATTACGAGAAGGCGTTTGATTCAGTAGAAATATCAGCCGTCATGCAGACACTGCGGAATCAGGGCGTAGATGAAATATATATAAACATTCTGGAAGAAATCTACAGGGGATCAACTGCTACCATAGTGCTTCATAAAAAAAGCAACAGAATACCAATAAAGAAGGGTGTAAGGCAGGGGGACACAATCTCCCCAATGCTATTCACTGCGTGCTTACAGGACGTTTTCAGAAGCCTAGAATGGGAACAGTTAGGGATAAGAGTTAATGGAGAGTACCTCAGTAACCTGCGCTTCGCCGATGACATTGCATTGCTGAGTAACTCAGGGGACGAATTGCAACTCATGATTACGGAGTTAGACAAGGAGAGCAGAAAGGTGGGTCTTAAAAATTAATCTGCAGAAAACGAAAGTAATGTACAACAACCTCGGAAAGGAGCAGCGCTTTGCGATAGGTAATAGTGCACTTGAAGTTGTAAAAGACTATGTCTACTTAGGGCAGGTAATAACCGCAGAGCCTAACCACGAGATTGAAGTAACTAGAAGAATAAGAATGGGGTGGAGCACATTCGGCAGGCACTCTCAAATTATGACAAGTAGATTGCCACTGTCCCTCAAGAGGAAGGTATATAACAGCTGTATCTTGCCGGTACTTAGCTACGGAGCAGAAACCTGGAGACTCACAAAGAGGGTTCAACTTAAATTGAGGACGACGCAGCGAGCAATGGAAAGAAAAATGGTAGGTGTAACCTTAAGAGACAAGAAGAGAGCAGAGTGGATTAGGGGACAAACGGGAGTTAAGGATATCATAGCTGCAATAAAGAAGAGGAAATGGACATGGGCCGGGCATGTAGCACGTAGACAGGATAACCGCTGGTCATTAAGGGTCACCAACTGGATTCCCAGAGAAGGGAAGCGGGGTAGGGGGAGACAGAAGGTTAGGTGGGCAGATGAGATTAAGAAGTTTGCGGGTATAAATTGGCAACAGCAAGCACAGGACCGGGTTAACTGGCGGAACATGGGAGAGGCCTTTGTCCTGCAGTGGAACGTAGACAGGCTGATGATGATGATGATGAGGATGTATCTACGCTAAGGTTGGTTTCCTCGCTAAGAGCAGAGTACCTGTTCTGCAGTGACACTCTGAATTCCTGTACTTTCCCTCTCAGTGCTAGCTCATTGATTGGCTTCTTGCGTATCAGTTTCTGTCGTTCCTTCTTCAAGTCTAGGCGGATTCGAGCCCGTACCATTCTATGGTCACTGCATCTTACCTTGCCAACCACTTCCACATCCTGCACGACTCCTGGGTGTGCAGTCATTATAAAGTCTATTTCGTTCTTATTTACGCCATTAGGGCTCCTCCATGTCCACTTGCGGTTTTCTCGTTTTCGGTAGAAGGTATTCAAAATACGCAGATTATTGCGTTCTGCGAATTCTACTAGTAGCTCTCCTCTGGCGTTTCTAGTGCCGATGCCATAATCTCCTACTGCCTGGTCTCCAGCCTGCTTCTTCCCTACCTTTGCATTAAAGTCGCCCATTACTATAGTATACTGTGTTTTCACCTTACTCATTGCCGATTCCACGTCTTCATAGAAGCTTTCAACTGAAGCGTCATCATGGCTGGATGTAGGCGCGTAAGCCTGTACTACCTTCATTTTGTATCTTTTATTCAGTTTAATTACAATGCCTACCACCCTTTCATTAATGCTATAGTAATCCTCTATGTTGCCAGCTATGTTTCTGTGAATTAGGAACCCTACTCCCAGTTCTCTTCTGTCTGCCAAGCCCCGATAGCAAATGACGTGCCCATTCTGTAGCACAGTATAGGCCTCATCTGTCCTCCTAACCTCACTCAGCCCTATTATATCCCATTTAATGCCTTCTAGCTCCTCGAATAATACAGCTAGACTTCCCTCACTAGATAACGTTCTAACGTTAAACGTTGCTAAGTTCAAGTTCCAATGGTGGCCTGTCCGTATCCAGAGATTCCTAGCACCCTCTGCTGCTTTGCAGATCTGACCGCCGCCGTGGTCAGTTGCTCCGCAGCTGGTGGGGACTGAGGGCCGTGAGTTAATTGACGAATGCCTACGGGAGGGGGTGGCCAGATACTGCACCAGGGTGGCCAATCCTTCTCTGGTGAGATCATCGGTGCGTACCGGCTTTAAGCCGGTACGATCAGACAGTAGTGGGAATGCTCCATGCATGTCTTCCTTATCGTTGTTCAGCAGCGTTGGCGGCCACCCACCACGGAGCCCAACGAGGGGACGCTACAAGTTTACAAATGCTGAAACCTGCAGACGCCAGCCGTACAACGCCACTATAACCCAATGCGCCTAGACCAAGGTAGGCTATTTGCACAGGGTTAACCCTAGCCGCCAGGAAGTTTGGAAGTAAACGGAAGAGAGTAGAAGACAGGACAGATAAATAGTAAGAGATAAAGACGAAGATGTAGGGAGAGAGAGAGATAGGAAAAGGCGACTGCCGATTCCCCTGGGTGGGTCAGCTCAGGGGTGCCGTCTACGTGAAGCCGGGGCCAAAGGGGTGTGTTGCCTCTGCCGGGGGGCCTTAACGGTCCAATCACCCAGCGTCGGCTCAACCCCCCAGTATCCCCTTTTCCTCGGACACGGCAAAGCCACGCACGGCTAGGCGTGGGAGGGAGTCGAAACTCCCCCGTTTACTCCGTACACCAAACCAAACTACTCCGTACACCAAACCGACTCATTTTTAGCAAGAGGCATCCCTGTTATCTAAGCATTCGAGATACAGGTCGTTTTGTATTTACAGGTGTAATGTATTGGCATTCCACAGTAAAGGTGCACGAACCACGTGGAGTGCATGGTCAACAGGTCCTTTCGTGGCATTTCAGCGTGGTCAGTAGGAATTGAAGTGCACGTCTTTATATACCCGCACAGTGGTCAGCAGGCTCAACACGAACGCTATTCGAATTGGCTATTGAGGTATTTATAAAGTGGGAAAAACAGGTATCTAAGCCCACAGAGGTGAAACGGGGGCTTAGGCAGGGGTGCCCTCTGACACCCTTGTTATTCATGATGTACCTACAAGGATTAGAGGCCAAATTAGAGAAAGGTGGAATGGGCTTCAACCTCTATTTCGTCAAACAAGGAAAACTCATTGAACAGGCACTACCAGCATTGATGTACGCACATGATATAGTGCTAATGGCCGACAACAAGGAAGATTTACAGAGATTGATGGACATCTGCGTTAACGAGGGAGATAGGTTGGATTTCAGATTTAGTATGGAAAAATCAGTAGCCATGATTTTTAATGATAACGAAGGCAGTGAGCTTAGCATACAGGAAGTCACGCTAAAGATATATAACAGATAAATACAAATATCTGGGCATATGGATAAGCAATGGGAACGAATACATATACATCTCGACTAAAGGTAACAGGAATGCAGCGGTAATGAAAAACAGGGCACTGTGGAATTACAATAGGTATGATATATGATGTTGTGAGAGGACTATGGAAAGGGGTCATAGTTCCTGGGCTGACGTTCGGCAATTCGGTCTTGTGCATGAGATCAGAATTTTCAACTAAGATTAGAAATTAAGCAACGTGGAATAGGTAGGCTTGCTTTAGGAACTCACGGGAATATACCAAATCAGAGAGTGCTAGGTGATATGGGATGGACATCATTTGAGGGCAGGGAAGCTAGCAGTAAGATAAAATTTGAGAAGCGATTTTGAGAAATGGGGGAGGAGCGTTGGGCTAGGAAGGTTTTCAGCTACTTGTACATGAAGAATGTCGATACAAAATAGAGGAAGCGAACCAGGAAATTGACTGGTAAATACGTAGAAAACAGCAGGTGGCCAAACCAAAGAGAACTATCGGTTAAGAAGAAAGTGAAGGAAACGGAGACTGACATGTGGAGAATTGGCATGATTAAGAAGTCCGCACAAGAAATCTATCCAACTTTTAAGCAGGAAATTGCCAAGGAAAGGATCTATGACAATACTCGGGGTAGTTCTCTACTGTTTGAGGCCAGGACGGGAGTATTGCGAACCAAGACATATCGGGCCAAATACTAAGGTGTAGACACAGTATATGCAGTGCGTGTGGAGAGGAAGAAGAAACCGCCGAACACTTGATAATATTCTGTAAAGGGCTGCACCCTATAGTTCAGGATGATGGCGCAGAGTTTTTCAAAGCACTGGGGTTTAGGAACAGGGAGGGCAGAATAGACTTTAAGCGGGTAGACTTAACTATAGGAGGTTATCTGATTGGTGGCTGAAGTCAAGGCACGAGTGAAAATTAAACCCTTCACTGCAAAGTACGAATCTTCAACCTTACTATTTAAAGGGAAAAAAAAGATAAATCTAATGGTTTGTTCACTAAGTATTACGGCTAGGTGACGATAGCCGCCGCCCGATCTAAAGGGTACAGCCACATCCATCCATCCATCCATCCTATCACCAGTTAGAGAGGAATCCAACCGAATCCAAGTAGGCAGATGGTTTTTTTGGCGGGCAGCAAAAACGTGCGATGGTGTCTCTGAGCGTGAGTTGCGTGCTGTACAAGTTGTGTGCGTTGTGAAAGAAGGACCATTTTTCTCCTCGGGTACTATGATGTCGGACTCCGAGCAAGGCGAGCTGCAAGTGGCGAGCTCTTCCACCGCACAGCGACTTCCTCCGTCCGACGACCACTCAGATGAATCTCCCGATGACATCGTAAGCTGCTCCTTGTGCAAACCGATTCGCAGATGTTCCGTACATGTTTAGTCGGGTTACATCGGCATGATATTACTTCCTCTCAGACGGCGAGCGTGTAGGCACTCGTGTGTCGTCCGAGCGAGCTCCTTTTTGTCAAAAAGGTCACGCCTGTAGTGCCGACAGCAGGCATATTTTCACGAAAAGAAAGTTTTGGGCAGTTTTTCCCTATTGGTTGCCCATGACCATGTGACTTATGTGCCGCACCAGTGCCTTCTCTATAACCTTCAGTTATAGAGAAGGCACTGGCCGCACATATTTGGTGAGCCTGTCATGCCGACAATACATGTGCCGGTAGACTAGGGGCTGCACGTGTAGTGCGACACCATAAAAGGTTACCGGGCAAGGTTCTGTTTGGCGTTGATAAGTTGTTGCCGGTTACCGCTAGTTTTTTACTATTGCATGCACGCGACTACGTCAATGTGTCTGCCAGCACGTTTCTGGTGAGCGTGTCGTGCCGGCAGAACTGAGACTGCGCTTGTGGTGCTGGCAGCCAGCATAATATACCAGAGAACAGCTGCGGGCAGTTTTTTGTTCTTATTATATGCGCGTGACCACGTCAAGGTATCAGCCTGTCACATTTAGCCTGAGCCTGTTACGCCAGCAAACAGCCCGGGGAATGCTTACCGGCAGTTCTGGTCTGCCGGTGTACGGTGATCTCACTGAATGCTAGCTAAAGGCCTTGCTATGTCTACAATATTAATCTAAATAAAGAGTACCAGTGATGTCACAACCCTATTGTTTTCTTATACTAAATCCATTTGCCCTTCTTTACTCAGACTAGTTTGCTACAGTGTGAAAACATTGTCATCATACCCTGTTCCAAGAAAGTTTGCAGAATTAGGAGATCAATGAAAATGAGAAACATTTCTTAGGTGTCATACTTCTCTTTGAGTGCGGCATTCTACAAAATTATAGAGAATCATTCTCTTGTTGCTGCTTTGCAAGGCCAAACCAGATAAACTCGAAAAGGCACGCGACAGCGACGAGTGATGCTATAAGAGGGTTGCACGTGACATCATCCGCTTAAGGCGCTAGCGGCGTTTGCCCCTACCGCCATGTCAGTGGTCTAAGCGCGCCCTTTTTGAAGCGGCGAGCGGCAGTAAGAGGTTGTGTGCGTGCCGCTACGTACTGTACCAACGTGGTGAAACTCGACTCCGTGCTTACGCGCGTGACTTCCGAAGTCCGGTGAAACTTCGCTACGAACATAAGGTTCACATTTTCGGCGGATATCGTCCTGTTCGACTTCAGCAGCGATGAAGCTGTGTGTGATGTGAAATGTTCTTCCCGCATCGAGCTCACGGACATTAAAAACCACCTTGTTGGCAGCACAAGCTTCGCAACAAGGGAAGAGCTTAAAGCCTGTAAATTGATGGACGCCCACAGCTATGTGAATAGCGGATGGGTCCAACAGCATCGAGTGAGAGACCTCGAAGACGGCCGCCGCGTCGTCGTCGGAAATGTGACTCGTTTTCCTTGCTCAGTGTTCGACGAATTATTTTTTTTCACCGCGGTGGTGGCGCTTCACGAATTCTTTATGTGGAAGGGCTTCACCATTTGCAAGAGCATGTAAGGTGATACATTTGACATAGTTCGGTCGTGGTTGAGCCCAAGCCGCTTGCGATCAAAAATGGTCTTTGCTGGTCCAATGACGCGCGTCGGGCAGTTGCGCACCCAGAAATCCCATACGGTCTCGATTGTAACTGATCGACGTTAATGTGCTCGGCTCTTTAAAGCATGGGTAAACGAGAACGCACTGCGTCGATGACTGTTTACTAACACACCGAAATCAGTAACACGCCACACCTACCTGAATGATACCATAGCAGCGATCGCGGTCGTAGTCCGCGCGCTCGTCTCTTGCTGCCTAAACAAAGCTTCATAGCGCACGTCGCAAAAACTTAAGTTTTTCACCACAAACGCGAGCCTCTGTGATGTGGCATAATGTGTGGCTGAACCATTCAAACCTTTTCGATTGGTTTACAATCATTTTAGGCATGAAAAAAAAAGCCGACACCAGACGCATTGTCATGACCAGCCTTCTTCCTCGAGTGATTGTAGCAACCAAATAAGGCACAGTTCACAATTATCAGCACAGGAATCTTGCACAGGCGCGCAGCCGTGAGTGTACCTTGTACTAGTGTACGTTCTGCGACTGCTTGCCCGCGGCGGCAGGGAGGGAGACCACAAAGATGGATGCGCTGCCTCTTCGACGCTGGCGCCATCTCGTGGGCCACGCCCCTGTGCAACCCTCCTATAAACGACAAAACAGGGCGTTCGCTCACACGATCGCTCGGTTCTCCAGATTTGGAAACCGTCGCCCATCGCCTGGAAGTGCTGTGCTAGAAGCGCCGAAACAGGATTTACATGACTGACGTACTGCCGGTTCTCTTCATGTGCGGCGAAACCACTGCCTCCTCTCATATTCCTCTCCGGCTGAGTCACGTGTGCACAACGAATAAATAACGTAATGTTTATGCACATTCATATAAAAGAAGTGTTGCAAGGCAATAATAAACCCCTTCCATTCTATTATACAACAAGACATTTTATTTTTACATTGCATATTGCCAACTACGTGAAATTTTTGTACGAGTAGATGGCTAATGCCAGCAACAGTGGAGTTCGTTTGCCAAAGCTGTCGCGTGAATGAGGTTTGCTTGCGCAAGTGACTGTTCGCGCAAAGGCAATCTACGTCGGGTCGCGAGCATTTTCGTGGTTATGGGGTTTGGCCCTTAGCCTTCCCTGCCTGTTTTAAACCATTGTTTTCTTAGATTATTTATTGCAAGTAAGTTATGTTTGTGTACCTTTCGGAACAATATTCAAATTAATGTTTGCAAAACCAAATCCGGGTGTTTAAGAAAACAGCACTCCACAACATTTCTTCCAACATGTGTTTAAGTGGAAGCGAAGTGAATATAGAGGCAGGAAACATGTACTTATTGTGTTACCAAATGTCAGCGACGAGCTAACCAACAAGTCTATCAGTTGCCGTAAAAGTGCCTGTGAAAGAAAAAAATGTTTGCTCTAAAAGTGACCGAGGTTTTGGTTCTTCTGAATGTGCTGTGTTGAAAAGTAACCATGCGTATGTTTATAAAAATTATGTCTGAATCAACCGCACTGTCGTGTGGTTGGAACATGAACAGATGGTATAAATTGTGCAGCAAGCCATAATATGTCACGCATTCATGTACATACAGAGCCCATAAAATTCTCTATATATACCAGTGATTGGCACACATGAAGGGACCTTGCTTTTGACTCCTTATGGGCTTAAGAAAGTGGTGGAAAAATTGTGTAACAGTTTCGGTGATTGTAAAATGTATCAAATAGTGATACAATGGCCCAAAAAGGTTCAGACCAGCATTGTCTCTGTGGTTAGAAAGCTTGCTCTCAGCCGACCAGCCTTTAGAGATTCAGCCTGGTACAAGGATTGCTACTAGAGCCAGTCTCTAGAAAAAATGTCTTCATGAAACTGAGTTGTATTGAAAACTGGGCAAGTTGGTGATGATTCATAGCTTGTCGAGGTAAACAGCACAAAAACTTTTTCTAATCGCAGCGTGAGATAAGAACTTTAGTATTGAAAGTGTCGAATAAAGTCCCATCGAGAGCAGCAGGCACGGAGTTTCAGAAGTACACCTGTGACCAGCGCACGTAATGTCTTCTGCAGTGGATGGGGTTGTTGCCACAACCGTTGTGGACAAAACTACGGTTTTTCGACACGATCGTGTATGGACACGGCGTTACTAACAGAACTCCGAAAGTATGTGTGCGGCCATCGCTCGACCACTCAAAGCAACGCTGCTTTCCACAAACTCTGTGGACAAAACCGCAGCAGTTCGGATCATAGATAGCATAAAATGATTTACCTTTGAAGGCACGTGGATTGAAAACAAAACTACCATTTGCCACAACTGCCGCACAATAACCAATGCAATAGTGATCTACGAGCTCAGAGGGCACGTAGATCAAAGGCAGTAAAGACGTAAAAAACGTTAGAAGCGTTTTGGCGTTCCTGTCCAAAAAAATCTAGTAAGCGAAGCCGCAGTTTTGACCCGCATTCTTTTGGCAGGCAGCTGCACCATATCTTCTGTTCATGTGTGAAGACATATGCGAGTTGTTTTGACAGAAATCGATTTTCTTGCTAGTTGTTTTGATGTCGCCAAATTTCGGAAGCATTTGCGCTCCGCCTTTGAGACTCTCACTTAATGGGAAACCCTACTCTCGTGTGTTCAACCACTCCAAGCCATTATGAGACCGCAACGCCAATGTTTGCGCTTGTGTTTGGGACCCCCCCCTTTTGTTTTTTTCAGATTTTTTGTTTTGTTTTTACTTTTAGTGCCAAAAATGGGGGGAAAGAATTCAGCGCGTCGATTTGAGTTATGACGGCAAAACATGATTTTGCTTGTCGCTAAAGGCAAATCCATGACAGCTATAAATTAAAAAAAAAAAAGGAAGGCAGTGTTATAACTAATATGGATAGGATAGTCGAGGTGGCGGAGGACTTTTATAGAGAGCTGTATAGAAGTTGGAAGAACCAAGATAGTATCACAAGAAGGAATATTAGTCGAAAATACAATTTAAGGTCTCAAGGCTTCCCAGACACTCGCCGCGTAGCAGGATGTACGGACAAGCAGAAATGTTGCACGCATAAAGTACTGCCGAACCATTGGAAAAGTTGACGACGGCAGACAGAAGGACGATGGTTCGGTGTTGCACACTAGCTATAGTTGGTTGGAACAGGAGCGTCGAGTTAGTGGCAGCAGGTGAAAACACAGGCACTAGGACGGCGGAGAACAGCGCGATGCAGACGTCAGCTGCGGCAAACACTTTCGAGGGACTGTGGTGGTCGATATCAAGGCATGGATTCGTCAACGTGAGTTCAGCACGAGCGCAGTCGACGAGGGCCTGATAGGTAGAAAGGAAATCCCATCCTAGTATGACGTCGTAAGATGAACGTGGGAGAATAGCAGACTGGGCTTGTTGGTTTAACATAATTGCAGCTTAAGGCGCGAAAACGACACGGACGAAGAGAGACAGTACACACACACGGAGCGCCACTTCCAACAAAGATTTATTTCGAAAGAGCACAGAACATATATAGACACCGCGCGCGCCGTCACCGTGCCTTAATGCGCAGCCGCATTTAAGTAGCGTAACTCCTTTGGCGATAAAGAAATGGAGGCTACGCTAACGCACAGATCACCTAATTCGATTATTCTCTTGGCCTCAATGATTAGTCTCACTGATTTATCAGGGCTTCGGGCGACTACCGCGCAGGCGCTAAAGTTAGGAACGCAATGACAATCCCGGCAGTGAATTGCGAGGTGGCCCTCTCTGCCATTCCTGACGTTGTTATTATGCTGTCTTAGCCTATCATTCAGGCATTGCTCGGTATGGCCTACGTACCATCTACCACACGAACAGGGGAACTCGTAGACCACACCCTTCTGACAAATTACATACTTGTTCTGGTGGTTCACATTGCAGGCCGGAGCTTTCCTGAGAAAGGGGTTAGTCATCTTGCAGAGCCTGGAAAGTTTTAACGGCGCAGAGAAGACCACCTTTACATCAACCTGTTCGGCAATCTTTTTCAAATTATGGGATACGCGGTGTACATAAGGAATCACAGCAAGCTTGACATTATTCTGGGGCGACCCTTCGCTTGTGTGGCAGTTCCGCGACTTCTTCAAAATCTTCTCCGCCACTGACACCAGAATGTGCTGTGGATAGCCCGCCTGCTCAAGACGGTCAACCTGCTTGAGGAAACTGTCTGCTGCTCTGTGTGGGCAGGATTTCTTGAAAGTATTCAGCAGGCACATGTTGGCGATACTACGTTTGACAAGCTTAGAATGGGACGAGCTAAAAGGTAGTAGTGGTTTGTTAGCACGAGGCTCATACTGCCAACATGCATGATCAGTTGTTACAAACAATCTAAGATCTAAAAACCTTATAGTCGAATCGACCGAAAGTTCGTGTGTCACTATTAAGGGCGATAAAACATGCCTAAAAATTGTTAAGGTGTTAGTAACGACTTGGTCGGTGTCCATAAACTTTTTGTCTATGAGAACTAAAAAATCATCTACGAATCTAAAAACCCTGATGACACCGCTACCTTCGAGAAGGCTAGAAATGGTCCTGCCTGCGCGAGCTAAAAACAGGTCACTTAAAAATGGCGCTAAACAGGAACCTATACAAACGCCGCTCCTTTGCAGGTATAGGCTACCGTCCCACTCTACATAAGTCGACCTCAAATACAATTCTAGCAATGCCATGAATTTTCCCTCTGGTATACCTGCGTCATTTTGAAATGACAGGGGCCGTATTGGTCAATGCTGTCCTGAACACACTGAAGCACCACAGTCGCGTTGATCGCCGTCGCCACATGCAAAGCTCGCATGCTGTCTTTCTGCAATCGTCACCGGATTTTGCCTGAGGACGTGAGGCTACTGTTCGGAGGCTTCAGCCCTTCAATGGGTCATGGGAAGCGCATCTGCAGCATCCTCAAGTCGGAGTGGTCAAGGCAGGCACGCCTTTACCGAATACACCTGGAAGGCCAACTACACAGCTCATTGGGAGCGGAGCAAGCACAGCGGGCGTTTCGGCATTTCAGTCATCTGGCCAATCAGACAACCGAATCCCTCTGGCAGTGCACTTTGTCACAACTGCGAGCACATCATCGTCCAAAAGTGAAAACGGTACAAGTGAACAGGATCTACACCGAGGGAGACGTCACGTTACCAGAGGATATCTGCAAGGGTCTCGCCTTAGGGCCAAAGTTCGCCGTGCAGCCGCGGACCTCCGGTCCGGAGCTGCTATCCTTGGTGCACAAAGTGTCTAGCCTAGCTCCCGCGAGTGAAATGGATAGATGTGTTTCTAGTGGTGTAGATGTACTTCTACGTGACCAACGGGAACCAAGGCGTCCTATTGTTCGTCGTTTGGCGTCCTACCTGAAAACGAACTTATACTGCGTTCTCCCTTCGGACAAGGAAGGGGGATTCGCCGTCTTCCCACGGGACCTTTACAAGGTGAAAGCGCTTCAAGCGTTGAGTTCTGTATTTCAATGTCGCGAGAACGTCCAGATCAACAAACTAAAAAGTGAAGCTAAGAAACTCTGTGAGAGTATGAACCTTTCAAAGTTGGTTAGGGACGTCGCAAACAGCAAATCAGGCACACTCGAGGTCTTCTTCAGTGCAAAGACTCATAAGGAGGGTTGCCCCCTCAGAGTAATCGTGTCAGAACGTAATACTTGGCAGAAATGCCTTGCCGTCTTCCTGCTCGATAAGTTCCGGCTTCTTACGGTTGACGATCCCTATCGGGTGAAAGATTCCAGCGATGTTGTAAACTTTCTTGCCGGGCAAACGGGGGTAGCCCTCGACGCCTTTTCCATTCACCTGAAAGACTTGTATTATTCCATGCCGAAAAATGCGTTGCTTCAGTGTGTTCAGGACAGCATTGACCAATACGGCCCCCTGTCATTTCAAAATGACGCAGGTATACCAGAGGGAAAATTCATGGCATTGCTAGAATTGTATTTGAGGTCGACTTATGTAGAGTGGGACGGTAGCCTATACCTGCAAAGGAGCGGCGTTTGTATAGGTTCCTGTTTAGCGCCATTTTTAAGTGACCTGTTTTTAGCTCGCGCAGGCAGGACCATTTCTAGCCTTCTCGAAGGTAGCGGTGTCATCAGGGTTTTTAGATTCGTAGATGATTTTTTAGTTCTCATAGACAAAAAGTTTATGGACACCGACCAAGTCGTTACTAACACCTTAACAATTTTTAGGCATGTTTTATCGCCCTTAATAGTGACACACGAACTTTCGGTCGATTCGACTATAAGGTTTTTAGATCTTAGATTGTTTGTAACAACTGATCATGCATGTTGGCAGTATGAGCCTCGTGCTAACAAACCACTACTACCTTTTAGCTCGTCCCATTCTAAGCTTGTCAAACGTAGTATCGCCAACATGTGCCTGCTGAATGCTTTCAAGAAATCCTGCCCACACAGAGCAGCAGACAGTTTCCTCAAGCAGGTTGACCGTCTTGAGCAGGCGGGCTATCCACAGCACATTCTGGTGTCAGTGGCGGAGAAGATTTTGAAGAAGTCGCGGAACTGCCACACAAGCGAAGGGTCGCCCCAGAATAATGTCAAGCTTGCTGTGATTCCTTATGTACACCGCGTATCCCATAATTTGAAAAAGATTGCCGAACAGGTTGATGTAAAGGTGGTCTTCTCTGCGCCGTTAAAACTTTCCAGGCTCTGCAAGATGACTAACCCCTTTCTCAGGAAAGCTCCGGCCTGCAATGTGAACCACCAGAACAAGTATGTAATTTGTCAGAAGGGTGTGGTCTACGAGTTCCCCTGTTCGTGTGGTAGATGGTACGTAGGCCATACCGAGCAATGCCTGAATGATAGGCTAAGACAGCATAATAACAACGTCAGGAATGGCAGAGAGGGCCACCTCGCAATTCACTGCCGGGATTGTCATTGCGTTCCTAACTTTAGCGCCTGCGCGGTAGTCGCCCGAAGCCCTGATAAATCAGTGAGACTAATCATTGAGGCCAAGAGAATAATCGAATTAGGTGATCTGTGCGTTAGCGTAGCCTCCATTTCTTTATCGCCAAAGGAGTTACGCTACTTAAATGCGGCTGCGCATTAAGGCACGGTGACGGCGCGCGCGGTGTCTATATATGTTCTGTGCTCTTTCGAAATAAATCTTTGTTGGAAGTGGCGCTCCGTGTGTGTGTACTGTCTCTCTTCGTCCGTGTCGTTTTCGCGCCTTAAGCTGCAATTATGAACGTGGGAGAACAACAAAGTTGACGGCGTACAAAACATCTTGAGTAAGAACGCGTGTTGTGCACTGAGCCGTCGGCGCGATGAAATGGGAGGTGGCTGTACGTAGAGCAAGATTTGTAAGCGGTGTTGTAACTTTTCTCAAATCGTGATACAGTTTTTCACTAATTACGGAAACGACGGCGCCTGTGTCGACAAGTGCACGTACAGCAACACCTTCTACCAGCACATCAATTTCGTTGGGTGGGCAAAGAGGAGGTCTTGGAAAGTTCGAAGACGACGCAGTTCTTGCCTCCGGAACTGCGGCTGTCAGTTTTCCTCTCGAGCAAGGCTCGTGCGCCGAAGCATCGGGGAGACAGATCGGTGACGGGGTGGTAATGACCAGCGAAAATCGACAGGGCGTCAAGGGAACAATAAGTCGGTGACAGGAGAAAATGGTCGCTGGGGATTCTGGGCAGCCTGGTAATTTGCAGAATTCCCATGGTCTGGAGGCTGGAAGTTGCGACGGCGACAGTAGCTTGCTATATTTCCCACGAAACCGCATGCAAAACAGATGGGTCGATTATCCAAGGTGCGCCATGAGTTAACGACAGAAGGTGCAGGGGGCGAAACAGGATGGGGTGCCGTGTATGTAGGCAGCGTCGTAGGGTAGGAGGACCTGGTGCCCCGGTATGCGCCAGAGACAGGTGGGGCTGGGGGTCTAGCAACGACGGCAGCGTAGGTCAACGGCGAAGGGACAGATGGCGATGGAGGCAGTGCCTGTGTGACCTGTGTCTCAATGACCTGGCGTAGACGTGTGTCTAACGAGGTCACTGGCTCGGATGCTTTGGTCACAAGAGAAAGCTGACCCGCAACTTCTTCACGAATGAATTGTTTGATGTGGGGCAGTAAGACGGTGTGATCAGCAGCGACGTCGTGCACGAGGGCGTGAACTTCAGCGGCCAAGCGCGCAGAAACACGCTGCTTACGCAACTCATCGTACTCCTGACAGAGCTGGACAACATCGGTGACGGTCTGTGGATTCCTAGCGACGAGCACCTGGAAGGTATCGTCATCTACTCCTTTGATGATGTGCTTGATTTTGTCGCGTTCGGTTAGAGATTCATCGACGCGTTTGCAAAGAGACAAGACATCTTCAATGTAACTTGTAAAGGTTTCGTCCCTGCGCTGGACTCGACTATGGAGACGCTGTTCCGCGCGAAGCCGGCGCATGGCGGGACGACCGAAGACCGCGGCGATGGTGGTCTTGAAGGCGGACCAGTTGGTGATTTCGTCTTCGTGGTTCTTGAACCAGAGGCTGGCCACATCAGAGAGGTAAAAGCGCACGTTTGCGAGCTGGTCGCAGGCGTTCCACTTGTTGGAAGCGCTTACGATTTCGTACTCGACGAGCCAGACCTTGATGTCTTGTTCGTCGTTGCCGCGAAAAATTGGTGGGTCGCGTTGCCGAGGCACGCCAGTACAGTAGACTGTCGTCGGTAAGGCAGCTTGAGAACGGCCAGGAGCAGTCATGGTGAATGGTGAGGGTAGCGTCCGATTGCGAAGTTTCAGGTTGATGGGAACCCCGGCTCCTCCATCACTTAAAATGGAGGTGTTGTACGCCGAGAAAGGTTCAGACGCAGCTTGGCAAAATGTGCTTTATCAGGCAAGTCTGACTAATGGGGAGCGGCGTGCGCGAGCTACTACTACAACCACCGATCATTATTGTCTTCTTCATTACCAGCAGAGCGTCCGTTATTCAGATTCATTACAATATATATATATACGTGTACATATACTGTAAATGACGGCGGTCGTCGTCAACGCCGGTGGTATAGACCAGCCAAGAGTGTTCATATTGCCACGAACGTAATAACAGAGAGCGACGAAACGACGTCTTGCTTGCCCTCAGACCAGGACGCAAAAGCCCTCTTCTTTCTTCACTTCCAAGGGATTCCCCCTACAGTTGATGGCTCATACCCATTACCTGTGACATTACTCCCTCTCCTCGAAAAGCATCGGCTCGATGCTGGTAATGAGCGTTGAGAAAAAAATGCGAAAGAAAAGATGCTACCATGGAACCCAACAACTCCGTCGTAAGAGAAAAAAAAATGGGCTGGCGTTGTAGAAGAACTCAATAAAGAAAGGAGTAAGTACACAAGACAATAAAAAAAAACAAAGTGGCAAAAAATAGTCATTGCATGGTAAGTTAGTGCACGTTCGATGGATGACGCGAGAAATATGGCTTGAGTCTTGACACGTGCACCACATCACTTTGTGGAAACCGACGGGAATGTCTTGAGGTGCCCTCAGGGAGAACTTCATACAAAACGTCACTGAGTCGGCGCAGAACTTTGTAAGGGCCGAAGTAGCGCCGAAGCAACTTCTCAGAGTGACCACGCTGTCGGATGGGAGTCCACACCCAAACTTCATCGCCTGGTTGGAAGGTAACCTCTCGGTGTTTAAGGTTGTAGCGGTGTGCGTCGGCAGTTTGGCGAGCCTGAATACGGCATCGGGCGAGTTGACGGGCCTCCTCGGCGCGTTGAGCGAACAATGCAGCGTCCGTGTTGAACATGCTCAAGTTGTTGGGAAGGAGCATTGCGTCGAGCATTGTGGTGACCTCTCGACCATGAACTAAGCGAAATGGGGTGAAACCTGTACTCTCTTGGACTGCTGTATTGTAAGCAAAAGTTACGTAAGGGAGTATATCATCCCAGTTCTTGTGATCAACGGCCACATACATAGACAGCATATCTGCAATTGTCTTGTTGAACCGTTCGGTGAGTCCATTTGTTTGGGGGTGATAACCCGTGGTTTTCCGATGTTCTGTACCACTTAGTCTCAGCACTTCTTGAAGCATCTCTGCGGTGAAAGCTGTACCACGATCAGTAATTATCACAGCTGGCGCTTCGTGACGAAGTACGATGCTGGTGACAAAAAACTGTGCGATTTCCGCTGCGGTAGCTTTGGGCAGGGCCTTTGTTTCGCTGTAACGCGTTAAATAATCGGTGGCAACCACAATCCACCGGTTTCCAGACGAAGAGGTGGGAAATGAGCCGAGCAAGTCAATGCCAATTTGATCGAATGGTGTCTTCGGCGTGGCGATGGGCTGTAGTAGTCCTGCTGGTCGGACAGGTGGAGTCTTACGGCGTTGGCAGTCGCGGCATGTGCGGACGTACTGCTTGACTGTCTTCGCGAGGCGGGGCCAGTAGTATGATCGGCGAATTCTTTCCAATGTGCGTGTGTAGCCAAGGTGTCCGGATGATGGTTCGTCGTGACAAGCATGTAAATTATCGTCCCGAAGCGAGGTCGGCGCAACCAGTAGGTAAGTAGCCTGGGTATGGTCGAAATTTTTCTTATATAGGACTCCATCCCTGATGCAGAACGAGGCCAGCGAACGTGCGAAGTTTCGAGGAAGGCTGCGTTTTCGGCCTTTGAGGTAGTCAATCAGCGGGCTTAGCTCCATGTCGTCGCGTTGTTGTTGAGTCAAGTCGGTTGCTGACACAGAGGAAAGAAATGTATCGTCCTCTTCAACGTCCGCGTTCGTACTTCCAATTGGTGCACGTGAGAGACAGTCCGCATCAGTGTGTTTGCGTCCTGATTTGTGAATGACTGTAACGTCAAATTCTTGCAGCCGAAGGCTCCAGCGTGCTAGACGACCGGAAGGGTCTTTGAGGTTGGCGAGCCAGCATAAAGAATGGTGGTCGCTAACTACCCTGAATGGTCGACCGTACAAATAAGGGCGAAACTTTGTTATAGCCCAAACAACGACTAAGCATTCTTTTTCTGTTGCAAAGTAGTTTTTCTCTGCAGATGATAGTGTTCGACTTGCATAGGCAATCACGCGCTCTATGTCATTTTGCCATTGAACCAGTACAGCTCCAAGTCCGACGTTGCTGGCATCTGTGTGTAGCTCTGTGGCAGCGTTGTCGTCAAAGTGACCGAGTACAGGTGGGGCTTGGAGATGGTTTCGTAGCATGTCAAAGGCGTGATGCTGATCATGGCCCCAAACAAATGGTACGCCGTCTTTCGTAAGTTGATTTAGCGGTTCAGCGATTTTAGAAAAGCCTTTGACAAAGCGTCTGTAATATGCGCAGAGTCCCAGAAATCGGCGGGGGTCGCGCTTGTTCGTTGGGACAGGAAATGCGGCAACAGCTTTCGTTTTCTCAGGGTCTGGGTGTATACCGGCGTGGCTGACGACGTGACCAAGAAATTTCAGTTCCTCAAATGCAAAGTGGCATTTCTCAGGTTTGAGAGAAAGTCCAGCTGTTCGAATCGCCTGAAGAACTGCCTGTAAGCGCTGGACGTGCTGCTCAAACGTGTCCGAGAAGACGACCACATTGTCAAGGTAGACAAGACACGATTGCCATTTTAGCCCAGAAAGAACCGTGTCCATCATTCTTTGAAAAGTAGCTGGTGCCGAGCACAAGCCGAATGGAAGGACCTTGAACTCGTAGAGTCCGTCAGGAGTAATGAAGGCGGTCTTTTCGCGGTCGCGCTCATCAACAGATATTTGCCAATAGCCGCTGCGTAGATCCATGGAAGAAAAGTAACGAGCATTGCGAATGCGGTCCAGCGAGTCGTCAATTCGTGGTAAAGAATACACGTCTTTCTTCGTGTCGTGATCTTATTCAACTTTCGGTAGTCGACGCAAAATCGGAGAGTACCATCTTTTTTCTTTACTAACACAACAGGGGACGCCCAGGGACTGGTCGATGGCTGGATGACATCGTCCTTGAGCATCTGCTGGACCTGTTGGCGTATAACGTCTTGTTCTTTTTGCGAGACTCTGTAGGCAAGCTGTCAAATGGGTCTCTCGGTAGGCTCGGTGATGATACGATGCTTGGCAAGCGGTGTTTGGTTAACTTTCGAAGTCGTAGCGAAGCAGTCCCTAAATGAGCCAACTAGCTTCAAAAGACGTTCCCGTTGTGCAGACGGTAGACCCTGGTTTACGTCGAGATTGCTTGCAAATGTCATGGCCGAATCGTCGCACGACGAAAGAGCAGATAATGTTGAGGGACCAGGGACGTCGGCAATATCCTCAAGGTATGCGATCGCAGTGTGTTTGGTAAGATGGCGATACTCGTCGCTGAAATTCGTGACTAATAGGCAAGCTTGCTTTCTACTGGGCTGAACAATACCTCGGGCAACGCAGATTTGTTGTGCAAAAAGTAGAGACAAATTTCCTTCTGCAATTACAGCATTGGGGACGTCTTGGTCACATTCAACGTTGATAAAAAGGCTGCTGCGGGGAGGCAGAGTAACAGATTCGGAGGATACACGTAGGGCAACCTTCGATGAGCGGGCGTTTTTCCGGTTCAGGATGAAACGGGTCCTCGAACCACACCTGCAAGTCTCTTAAGTCAATAATTGCGCCGTGTTCGCGAAGAAAGTCGAGCCCCAGGGTGAGTGAACGGGAGCACACAGGTAATACGAGGAAAGACCCTGTGAACATCGAAGCACGGACTCGAACACGGGCTGTGCA